>CATIWQ010064730.1:0-38571 GCA_949673415.1 Euphorbia schlechtendalii | reverse complement strand
ATATATAAATTGTCTTGGAATTCAAGTTCCTGTGATATACTTTCATTCAAAAATCTAATTTTGTTCTTTGGAACTAGAAAATGAAGATGGAAGTAAAGATAGTTTCCAAAGAACTTATCAAGCCATCATCTCCTACACCACATCATCTTCGCGATCTCCATTGTTCCTTTCTCGATCAAGTCCAACCACATATTTGGATCCCTTTCATTTTCTTTTATTCTAACAAATCCAGCATTAACAACATTAACAACATAGAAATATGCAACTTGTTGAAGAAATCACTATCTGACGTTTTAACTACCTTCTATCCTGTTGCAGGTCGTGTTAAAAATAACTCTTACATAGACTGCAACGATGAAGGTGTTCTCTTTGTTGAAGCAAAAGTTAACTGTCAACTTTCCAATATTCTTCGAGACCGAATTCCGAGTAACAACAACAACTTCATTCCTCCTAGGCTTGATGAGTATAAAGATCTTGTTGCATTTAGCCAGGTGTCATTTTTGAGTTGTGGTGGAATTGTAGTTTCATTTGCAGTGACACATAAGATTGGTGATGCTTTATCATGGATTACGTTTTTCAATAGTTGGGCTGCTACTGCTAGAGGAAATGCAGAAACTATTAAAATACCTCATTTCGGTTCAGCTTCATTCTTCCCGCCCATGGATATGTCAAGATTTGGCAGCAATGGAGGAGAGTTCAACAAAGAAAAGCTTGTCACAAAAGTGTTTGTATTCGATAGTTTGGCGACAGCATCGCTGAAAGATAAATATAGAGTCAATACCGGGAAAAGAATTTCGGATGTTTTAGCTGTAGGTGGCTTTATATGTAGCCGATTTATGGTTACATCTGTGGAAAAGAACAAGAATTACAAAGTGATACAAGCTGTGAACCTTCGAACAAGAATGAATCCACCATTGCCAATGTTATCATTCGGGAATTACGCGATTGCAGTACCATTAGTAGAGGGCAGTGTGAATGATGAAGATGATGAGTATTGGTACAAAGCAGTAAAAAAGATGGCAGATTCAACTATAAATTTAAATGCGAATCAAATCGCAAAGCTTCGAAATGAAGATGGACAGCTAAATTTTCTAAGGAAGATTTATCCTGATTTGTTCGGTAAAGAAGATGTGGTTTCTTTTACATTTAGCAGTATCAAAGGATTTCCATTATATGATGTTGATTTTGGTTGGGGAAAGCCTTTATGGGTTGCAACAATTCCATTCGGAGGGAAGAACATAATATTTTTAGTTCCAACATTTGATGGGTTGGGATTAGAGGCATGGGTTTGTTTAAAAGAAGAAGACATGGCTAAGTTTGAGATTGACAATAAGCTTGTTCAACATGTTTCACCTCACACTGTTATATTAGAAGCTCATTCCCGGTTGTAAATTAACTGTCGCAATCCTTAATATCATCCTCGTTTAGCTTCATTTGAATTCTCTCTCTGGTGCTTTGTTATTTTACCATCTCAAATTTATTGTTGATTTGCTTTGCTTTACCAATATTCCTTTTACGTAATATTAGTGTACTTGTGAGCAAGAAATTATTTAAAAACATAGTTTTCCTAAAATCAAATGTTAGAATTTTAGTGTAATTGGATTATCTAGTTTATCAATGCACTCGTAATATTCCATCGAACATACTGGGAGAGTGCGGAGTGCATGCTTGTTCAAGTTCTATTTTGATACCAGAGGTCCGAGGGCGTCAACTACTAGTGGGGTCTGACAGAAAGTAGCTTCAAATAAGAGAATATGACTAAAAATATATATTTGATTGATGAATATGCTGAGGTTATAAGTCCCTTTTATACTGATACAAGTTGAATGTACATGCAAACTAGTAAATGCTATTTATGGTAATTGAGATTCTGAGAATTTTTGTAATTGTGCCTATTGAAGCTAATTAGTTTGTTACCTTGACTTGGAAATGATGATATTATCACCAATCCCTTTCCTTTTTCTATCATTAAGTAGTGGGATCGTCGATGCTTAACTTGTCGAGTACCTCAGTGAAGATTCTTACATTTACTGCTTTTATCAGGATATCTGCCAGTTTAACTTCGGACCTTACATGAGAAAGTGCAATTGTTCTTGTTTTTAATCTTTCTTTGATGAAATTTTTATCAACTTCCATATGCTTGGTTTGATCATGTTATACTAGATTCTCAAAAATTTGTATGGCTTCTTGATTATCGCACATTACTCGCATGGCTTGGATGGTGGGAAGATAACTTTTGTTAATAACTTTTGTATCCATAGAACTTCTGTGAGACCTCAAGTTATACCTCGAAATTCTGCTTCAACGCTGGATAGTGCTACAACTTTCTACTCTTTACTTCTCCAGGTGATTAAGTTTTCTCCTACCAGAGTAAAGTAGCCTAATGTAGACTTTCGATCTATTGGGTTTCCTGCCCAATCTGCATCCCTATATGTTTTATATACAGATGACCATGGTTTTTGAATAGTATCCTATACCCATTTATTCCTTTGAGGTACCTTATAATTCTCTACATAGCTTCCATGTGGTTATTTTGGGGTCGGTGTATAAATTGACTTACTATTCCCATGACATATGAGATATCTAGTCGAGTATGAGATAGATAAATCAATTTACCTACCAACCGATGATACCTATCTTTGTATGTATCCTTGGCTCCTTCCAATATCCTTAGTCCGTGATTGACTATCATTGGTGTGTTGGCAAGCTTGTAGTCAACCATTCCTGTTTTTACTAGAAGATCTAGAATGTACTTCTTCTAGCATATGAAGATACCTTACTCAGATCTTAGTACCTCAATTCCAAAGAAATATTTCAACCTCCTAAGGTCTTTCATCTCGAATTCAGTCATTTTAAAAATAGAGTTTGATCTGAGTTACTTTGTCTGTACTCATACCTTTTCATGGCTATGGTGAACCTTCCAAACTAGGCTCTAGGTGACTGTTTGAGACTATAAAGAGATTTCCTCAATTTATACACCTCTCCTCCTTTTAATCCTTTCTTGAATCTTGGTTGTGCTTCCATGTAAACTTCTTATTTTAGAACTCCATTCAAAAAGGCATTGTTTACATCGGCATTTTTTATTGCTACCGAGAATAATACTCTGATAGTATCCATCTTGGCCACATGAGAAAAGGTTTCAGAGTAGTCGATCTCATACGTCTAAGTGTATCCCTTTGATACTAATTGGGCTTTGTATCTTTTGATGGATCCATCTGGTTTGTGTTTAATGGTGAACACCCATCAATACCCGACTGCTCTCTTTCTAGAGGGTAGGATACATTTCTCCCATGTGTTATTCTTGTTAAGAGCATCCATTTCTTCTTGCATTGCCTTTGTCCAATTTCTTGGTGACATTGAGCCTTCAATAGTATCTAGAATTTCTTCCTCACATATGGCTATACGGAAGGCCTTTGCTTCATTGGACAAACTCCCCCTTGCAATGTTAGCTATAGAATACTTCGACCCTCGCTTGATTGGTAATGGGGAATATCTATATGGCGGAATACTCTTATTTCTCCTTGGTGGCAACATTTGTATCCTTTCATGTAATGGATCTTCTATTTCAATTGTTTCATTATCATAATGGTAATAACAAACAACAGGAATATTCTCGAGTTCCATTTCTCTTACCTCGGATATCAAGTTCGGATGATTAATATTAGAGGCATTGATATCCATAGACTGTACTGAGATGTCAGAAGTAAGATAAACATTAGAATTGTTCTGCTCCATTGGTTCTTCATTTGTAGTTATGGAAAAACTAGTAGCCAACTAAGGATGTCTATTGGTTCCATCTCCCCCTGATTGATAAGTTGGGTATTATAGAAGAATTTTGTTTCTAGGTAATTGCAGTTCATAGTAGTGTGTATGCGATGAGTTTTTGGATTATAGCACTGATATCCCTTTTGGTTAATGCCGTACCCAAAAAACACGCATTTTTTAGCACATGGGTCAACTTTAATCCTTTCATGTTTTGGAATATGAATAAATACCGAGCATCCAAAAATTCAAGGTTGAAAGGTTGAGGGCGGTGGCATTTTGGAGTATGTGGCTAAGGTTTGAACAAGTGTTTGGAGATCAAGGATTTTGGCTGGGATTTTGATTAGGAGGTAGACTGATGTGGCAAGGGCTTCAGGCCAAAAGGTTTTGGGTACTTTAGATTCAATGATGAGTGAGCGGGTCATTTAGAGAATGATACTATTTTTCCTTTCGGAAACACCGGGACAAGTAGTTTGGTGGACTAACCCCTTTTGGTTAAAGAAGGATTTCATATGTGAGTTGGAAAATTCCCCACCCCCCATTGATTGATCTTAAGGTATGAATGGTTGTTTGGAATTGGGTTTGGATCATGGTTTAAAATTGGATGAACTTTTCTATGATTTCGATTTTATTTTTCAAAAAACATACTCATGTCATCCGAGTGCAGTCATCAATAAATAAGAGGAAATAACGAAACTTTTGACCCCCAACAATAGGTGATTGTCCCCACACATCAAAATGAACTAACATAAAAGATGTATCAACTCTTGGATTATTAGATTTAAAAATTTGACGATGAGTCTTGGATAAAACACAAGTTTTACAATGCAAAGTGTTTTTATTGTTGAAAAATTTGGGAAATAAAATCTTTAAATATCTAATGATGGATGTCCTAATCTCCGGTGCCATAACTAAGCTTCTCTATCCGTGGTTCTATGTGCAAGTGTAATAGTACCATGTTGAGTTACTTCATCCACATAGTACAGTCCTTGGTGCTCAGTGCCATGCCCAATATTCATTAATGTCCTGATGTCTTGCAGTATATGGAAAGTAGGATTCATATGTACAGTGTAGTTGAGTTCTTTTGTAACATGACTAATAGAAAGTAATTTGTATGATAAAGCTGGAAAAGGAGGCAATTTGATAATTTTAGCATGGGTGATATTTCAATTGTTCCCGCTCCTTCTACATAATTACTTCTCCATTGGAGACTTATATTGATTTCTTGAAGGTTTGGGTTTTAAGGTTGTTTGGTCCAAAAGGTCATAGTGTCGGTTGCGCCACAATAAAAAATCCATGATGTGGATTTAGCATTGTGGATCGAGTTTGCATAAGCTTGAGAGTTGGTCGAAATGATTGGGCGTAAGTTTGGTGGACCCTTTTAAAAGATTGAAATTGGGTTAGGTTTAGTTAAGGGGTATGAAATTGGGTGGGTATTTAGGTTGGCCGAATTGGATTTGGGTTTTAGTGAGGGTTTATTTCTAAAATGGGCTTAGGGAAAGATGGGCTTAAGGGTTTGTTAAGGGTTTGAGTGATGAGGGCTTTATAAGTGTTAGAAATTATATGGTTTGAGAAATCCTCAAACCCTTTACCTGATGTAACCGCTTCCTCCCTCTCAACCCTTACTCCCGCCACATTCACTCCTCCTTTAAAGTCATCGTTGCCATTGTTGGTGGCTGCTCCAACGTTACCCATAGTAGTGGTTGATTTGCCAGAACTTCACTTGTGACCATCGTTCCACCATTCAAGAAATCCATGGATTTTAAAACACATTTCAATTGTGTAATTTGTTCCTCCATAGTGGCTACACTGTAATTTTTACTTATCCACCTTGAAACTCTTCTTCCATATGATCTTTCATTAGCTTGTGGTTGCTAAGCCAACCACTTCATTTTTTGTCATCATCATTCCGTAAACGATTCCATGTTACGGTGAGTTTTCTGAGAAACTGAGTATATTTAATCTTACTACCTCTTTACGGATGGTTTCATACGCTTGCTCCAGTGAGGGTAGTCGCTCATTCTTTAAAATTTCCCTTTTAATTTGATTACATTCTTAATCAATTTCATTGAGGAATTGGAATAGCTTCTGCAACTATCTGATTTGATTATAGGTTGCGATATTTATTTCTAAAACCATTGGGTTCAGTTCTTGCCTATTGATTTCCCCCCATATGCCTTGTAAGTTGATCCAGAATTCCTCTAATGTTTCTCCATTCTATTTCATGCTATTGATTTTTGTGTGGAGATTAAACGTTTGCAGTTTGTCCTTTCTCTCATTGTAAGTTGTGGCCAAAGTGCTCCATAAGGGTTTGATAGTGGGTAATTCAGTTAGATTTCTCGTAATTTGAGGCTAAATGTTCTGTATGAGCCAACTGAAAATGATCAAGTTGTTTTATTCCCATTTGTTAAACTTTTCATCATCGATTGCATGTTCTAAAATTCCAAAAAGGTGGTTAAGGAGGGTTTTTTATTTCCTCATGTTGCCACTTTTATCATACACACCAAAATAGCGTAATTTTGGATGTTGAGTTTGATACTAAGATTAAGGTTATCTAAAAGGGTCTATTTTGTTGCTCTTGTTGTTGAGACTAAGACCAGTTTTGAGGATATATGCGATCTGAAATGTTAGCTCATCATTGCTAACTTCAATGTGTTTCGATTTGCTACCATCATTTGCCTTGGTAGCACGAATAGGCTTGGGTGGTGTGGTGGTGTTGATTTACATCTAGCTACCATCTCCGAACAAAGTGGGGAGATTTTACGATGATGGGCTCTTGGTAAATGATGAGAAATTAGTTCTGATTGGGTCTAATCGAAACTTGCTCTGATACCATGATAAAAAGTAGCTTAAAATAAGAGAAATATGACTAAAAATGTATATTTGATAGATGAATATGTTGAGGTTACAAATCCTTTTTATGCATATTTGAATGTACATGGCAACTAGTAAATGTTATTTATGCTAATTGAGAATTTGAGAATTGCTGTAATTATGCCTATTGAAGCTAATTGGTTTGTTGCCTTGATTGGGAAATGATGATATTAATTCTTATCCCTTTCCTTTTCTAACAAGGTTGAGCTATCAAGTTAGCTTGAACAGAAAAGATTTATATTTTACCCCGAAAAGTCATGTTTTTTGGACCAAAAACCTATCATTCTCCCGTAAAGTCGTGTATTTTCGAATGGTTCTTTCTAATATAAGATTCCAGTATTGGGCAATAAACAGGTATGGTTCATTTTTAATATTTTTGGAATAAATTCTCATTCGAAGTTCTTGTTAAAATTTTTATTTTATCTGATTGAAATATTTGGTAGAACTGCCAAATAAGTTTCAATATGAAAGTGTTTCACGACTTCAGATTTATCCGTTATTTTCTGAACAAAGTTCTTTTTTATAATTTATTTCATTTCATTTAATTTTCATTTGAAAGAAAAAATAGTTAAAGAATAAAAATAAATAAAAAATGAAAATGAAAAAGGAATAACTAAAGAAGACCAACATGAGACTCTTTTCTATGGGAATTATTTGCCTTGTTTATTAATCTTTCTTGCTCTATTAGAACATATCAGATTGTGGCTATTCAATAGGATGGTGATATAAATAATGGCCTAGTCTTATTTATGGAAGCATTGATATTGGAAGGAGAAAGAGGCTATATTATGATACTACTCCTCAAATCATCATGTTCAATAGTGATTTTAATACAGTTTTAGGAGCTCATGAGACACTTGGGTACAATCCCTCGACTCATCCTTGTAGAGAGTTTGGGAATGTATTGATGACTCTGATTTGATGGAGGTCTACACAACGGGTCCTTTCTTCACATGGTGCAATAATCAAACTGGAAAAGTGCAAGTTGAGTCTCCTCTTGATAGGGTCTTGTTTACTACAGATATTACTTTTTCTTGGGGAAGTTTTTTCAGTTCTCAGTGTTGGCCCATCACAATTAAGATCATCATCCCCTTCTATTCAATACTTTAGTTGGAGCCAATATAATTTCACGATTTCATTTTCAATCAATGTGGTTGAAACATGATGGTTTCATTTAGGAGGTTGCTAAACATTAGCATGGGTGTTTCCCAACACTTATTCTAGCCCAGTTACTCTCCCACAAGCTCAAAACTCTTTGCCCATTTTTGAGATTTTGGAATAGAGAAGTTTTTGGCCGTTTAGATGATAATGTTTGTAAAAGCATGGAACGGTTGAATCAAGTTCAATGTTTGATTGCCGAATAAGGTTATACAAATTCTTTGGGTGTAGAGGGAGCTCAGGCTCATATGCAGTTAGAGAATCATTTTCTTCAAAAAGATGTCTATTTAAGTGAGAAAAGCAGGGTCATATGGCTCAAGGAGGATGACCATGATGTCAGAAAAGAAGGAAGAATAGTCATTATCCAAGAGTTCCATCACCATTTTCTCAAAGACATCTTTCTAGATTGGTGAATGTTTGTAAGGCCGTAAGTTAACTGGAGAAGAGCCTTTTTTGTTGGGATTGAAACAGAGAAATGATAACAAGAGTGATTGTAGAAAAATATAGAACAGCTGTATTGCATGTGACAAGAGAGAAGTTTGAGAAAATCTAAATAAATTATTTGATAAGTATCAGCACATTATATAATATTCAAAGACTAACAAATGAGCTAAAATATAGGAAAGGATAAACTAATCAAAAACATAATAGTTGACTGTATAAACTACAGTAAACAAATAGGAAATATTAAACAAATAAAACCTAAACAACACGATTCGAACAACAATTAACACTCCTCCCTTGATCAACAATTGCTGACTCCCATCTCTTTCCTAATGATGTTGAATTTGTTAGTTGGAGGGCTTTGGTGAATATATCAGCCAATTGATCTTGAGTATTGCAATATACAAGATTTACTTGGCCATTTTGTTTAACTTCTCTGACAAATAACAACTTGATGTCGAAATGCTTAGTTTTTCCATTGAAATGGGGTTTCTTGAAATGGCAAATTGCAACTTGATTATCAACAAATATCTTAGTAGCCTCATATGTCTCCACATGTATGCCTAGCAATAGTCTGTCCAACAATAAAACTTGATTTACTGCTACTGTGAGCATGTGATTTTGTACCAGCTCGCGCTTTCAATGATTATGGCTTTTCGGGATTTAATCCTTGAATAACACAATTTTCGATTATCCAACGATTTTCAAATAGGTAGTTCTCATTTTTATAAGAACTTAAACGAATATTTTTGAGGACTTGGAAAAAAATTAGACTTCAAAACAAATTAATTTTAAATTATTAAAAATAAAAAAATTTAATAAAAGAAAAAAGTAACAAAAATAAAAATCAGGGAAAACTGGCCTTGCCAATAAATGACGGCGAGGCGAGCACCGGCCTCGCCCGTTTTCCGACGAGGACACCCCACTTACCGGAAAACTCAATCCTGGAAATTTCGGGAAAAGTCCCCTATAAATAGTAGGGGAATTTCAGTGAAAAGGGTTGAAAATTTTCAGAAAAAAAAGATAGAAAGTACTCTGGCTTTTTAACAACGTTTTTTATCTAAAAATATTCTTTTCGAATTAAAAACACATTTTAATTCCGAATTCATTTTTTAAATCGATTTATATAATCACAAAACAAAACAAAAAGATGAACGAGGAATGTTCCCGGGATCAAGCAGATACGTCAAAGTGGATCGCACTGAAAGGGTAAGCCTCCAAGTTCCTAGAGTTTCTTCTTCTCATATTTTTGTATTTTATTTTATTCTACATGTTGACCTAGGATTGATTCTATATCTTTTTATTATTTAATTTTTGTTGTATTTAATTATTCTTTCAAGTAAATATTCTTCCTCCTTTTCTATTTCTTCTTAATTTATTTATGGAGATTCCTGTTAGAATACCCCCACAAAGGGAATAAAAATTATTCCCGGATAACAAACCTCACATTCTTTCCATGCGAGCATTTTCACTAATTAAAATCAGCAACATACATGTTAATAAAATGAATTTTTTTGTTCTTAAATAAGAAATTTTCAATCTTCGATGTTTTATTTGGGCTACACGTGCCTCGCCAAAATCAAATTTAACACACGTGCAAATGTTGTGCTATATCTTGTGCTAACCTTTGTGGATGCAAGTAGATTAGGTTAAATGTATGATTAGGATTTTCATTTTCCTTCGGGTATTGTAATTTCATTTTTAAGGAAATGTAATTAATAAATTAGGCGGGCGGTTGCATCCCCCGAGATTTTGAAATTTGTAATCGTTATTTTTCCACATTTACTTACTGCTTCATGTATAGATTTATTGCTTTCCGCATGCGGGTTAAATCATACATTATAAACATGAAAATGACATAAGTACGAATACGCATAATTAAGAAACGCAGTTTTCTATATATGTAATTTAAGGTGATCCAATAAGAAGTAAGCAACTTATTCCAAACCCGAATCTTTGTGTTTTAGTGTGCCGTTTCGCGAATTTTAAGCCTCACATGACTTTAATTACTAGAAGAGGTAATCCATGTAGCAACTCTACACTATGAGATAGTGATTTCGGGTTTTGATAATCTAAATCATTTTCACTTTCTCTTTCAAACCTTTCGGGTTCTCGACCCGGTATCTTATTTTCACAAAAACACCCCGATGGACTGCACCTCTCATTTCGCGCGCTCTCGGCTCATCACTTCCATGTTGTCCGCTCATAGTGGTAACTCCACTAGGGATTTTTTCTTAAACTTTTTTTAAAGTTTTTAGATCTTGGATAAGTGCCTAAAATTGTTGATTGTTCACCACTTTTCTACTAATAAGTTTAATCAATAATGGTTCCAAAATCTCGTGAACTATTGGCTAATAACTGCGCCAAAAACTTGTTCACAAATAAATGTAGGTGTTGTCAATACCTTTTATCACATAGAAAAATGATGATAACTGCAAGTATACAGTTGCGATGTAGTTTTAAAAGATATCGAACCCACAAGGAAGGAACCAGGTCTAAAGATATGGAAGGGAAAGATAAAAAAAGGAAATAAAAATAGAATTAATATTTTTGGGTAGGAAGTTAGAATGAAAAGTTGAGCAGATATAGATGTGATAGATTAGAGACTCTAAATAAATAGATTTTCACTACAGACAAGTATAGAAGAGAAAACATGTAAGATCAACGAAGATGTTATGACACACTAGACTAATCTAACAAACCGGTTCAACATACTCAGATGTTTAATAATTTGCCGCAGAGCAACACATTAAATAACTTTTCTAACCTAGCGCAAACGAGATAAGACTATTATATAAACCTGGATAACATCAATACTATGCTTAGTACGGGTCACTCTCACATAGCCACATTTAGCAAGTTACCATTCCAAAAATGTTGGCTCACTAAATAGCATTATATCACAGATCTAGTGATTATACATGATATTGTTAACCCCGAAACTACTCTTAAAATTAACGCCAACGCGTATAACTTGATTAACATAAAAGACTTAGCACGAAATACGCATTATGACACATAGACATATCATAAACTTTGAAATAGAAAGTATAAGTAGAAAGCAAAGCAAAGTTATAAGGTATGCAAGTGAAAGCTAAAATTGATCAAACCGTATCTACTCTTTAATGGGAGTCATCAATTCTCGCAATTCTTACGCCTACTTTGAATTCGGTCTCGGCCCGTACAGAACCTCCGCTAGGATGCTATTCTTTGCGAATATCGAACAAACAAATATTGAAGAATGAAAACTTTTATTGATAAGTGATTTGCAAGTACACTTATACAACAATCGCTCGAGAATATAGAGAAATCTAGTGAATGAAACAAGGATTCAAATCACTTAAACATTTTCTCTCTAACACTTATGAATATAGCGAACTCTATCTATACACACACTATGTCTCTCTCATGCACTCTAATATTTTCCCTCTATCTCACTACACTAAATTGTAAGGTTTGGAGCCCTATTTATAGAGTTCAAAGGGTTGCGTCTTTCCAAACGAAGAGTTGTGTCCATTTGTGAATGATTGCATCACTTCATTGTGATTGGTTGAGAGGCTTCAATCTAACCCACAATGGATATGCATCTTTTCATGATTGGTTGACTCCTTATAAGTGTCTTTTCATTGGTTGTTGATGGCGGTTGATCATGCTTATCTGGCGGTTGGTAGTTAAGAAGATAATACCAGAAAACCGTCCAAGTCATGACCACGATATACATGTCACGACCGTGAATCTTTGATTGGCAGACTTCTATTTCTAAAGTGAACAAGTAGCGATCGTGAATTGAGTCTTACTCAAAACTCTTCTTGTAATTTCACCGATCTTCGACAGCTTCGATCCTAAGCCAAATCTTTAAGTTCCACGCATCTTTTGCACCTTTTTCACTCTTTTTTCATAGAATTCCACTTTAGCTCATTTTACTCCCAAGATTTACCTAGTATCTGCATTTGCATAAAAAATAACTACATACTACGTGAAATCTTCTATATGAAGTGTAAAAATGACTAAAACTATAGTGTTTAATGCATGAAATTAATGTGATAATAAGTGTAATTACACACTTATCATACCCCCACACTTAACTTTTGCCTTGTCTTTAAGGTAAATTCAATAGAAGTGTATAAATTTGGTAATCAAGTTCGTACCTTATTTGTTGAAAGACTATTACAGCGAGTACCACATTCCACGTTGCAAAAGATTTCAAGTAGAAGTTCGAAATTTCCCACAAATTAGTAATGTGCAATTTATATAGCTCACTTGCATACCTTTGTTCTTAATGGAGAGTCAACTGAATCGCATCTTCATATAAGCTTTATATGCATACTCGAATATTACCTTCTCTTAAGCATAGTATAAAGTATAAAGGACATAGAAAGTACTCTTTGATTAATTTCTCTCCAGGAATTTTTAGGTAACCTAGGATGCTAAAACTCTCTCACTGGTTGCATTTTATGCTCCATACCACTCTCCCCTTTTTTCAGTGGTTGCATTTTATGCTCCATACCACTTTCTCATTTTTTTTCTTTTAAGCATATGTTTTTTAAGTACTTTGTACTTTGCACCCATTTTTCTTGCTGTGCCTTCTTTTCTTTTTTCACTCAATGAATGGTTGTAGTTTCTGCTCCATACCATTCCTCACCTTTTGCATAACTCATTGGTTATCCTCTCTTTCTTTTGATTTTTCACTTAATACCCTCATTCTTTATTGATTAAATTCAAAGTATTATGGCTGTAGTTTCCCTACACTTTAAACACACTCAATACTTATAAGACTTATTCGAGATTTGCATATAAAACTCATAGTAAGAATACCATTAGATATTACTCCACTTAAACTTATCGGAAGCATTAAACTAAAACTATATAACTTATACTAATTCATGTTACATCGAAATATAAATCAAAACTTACTTGGAATGTTGCTCTTAAATTTTACTCACCACTCATCCTTGCCAAATTGATAAATGTTATGCTATTAATGCTTAATTTCAACACGCGCTCAAGTTTTGCACTAACATCAAACTTGTAAATACCTAACACTCACAATAACCTTGGACAATTGTTAGTAAAGTATCAAAAAAAATATATAATTCACACAAAAATCAACAAAAATTTTCAAATTCTTCAAGGTTTTTACTTTTATTTATTTTTTTGTATTTTATGGGATTTTTACAAATGCCCCCCACACTAAAGAATGCAATGTCCTCATTGTGAGACATTTAATAAAAATCTAAATTTATGACACACACAACTAAAAATAAAATAAAATAAAGAAAGAAATTGAACCCGTTTACTCTTCGGAACTTGAATCTGGTAGACTTGGAGAGATTTCCAAATTTTGCATTCTGAAATATGTATTCAGCTTCCGGTTCAAAGAAATATTGGATTTTGTCAGTTGAAGAACATCTTGTTGAATTATGGCAATATCCAGGCAAGCTTTGTCGACATCTTTCACGAACTTTCCTCTCCAAGTATCATTTGTACTTCCCGAGGCTTGTCTTATATCACCACTCTCGAATTGCACTTCCTCAACATCATCTTCGTCATGCCAAATATCTTGAGAGGTTGATTCTTTAGTCGGTCGAAGCTTCCTTCCCGAGGCTTGTCTTAAATCACCACTCTCGAGTTCTACGCACCTTTTTCACTCTTTTTTCATAGAATTCCACTTTTGATCATTTTGCTCCCAAGATTTACCTAGTATCTGCATTTGCATAAAAAACAACTAGATACCACGTGAAATCTTTTATATAAAGTATAAAAATGACAAAAACTACAGTGTTTATTGTATAAAATTAATGTGATAATAAGTGTAATTACACACTTATCATACATGCGATATGGCAACAAGTGCTCCACCAGCTCAACTATTATCTTTTCTCAGAGAGACAGATTAGTACAAGAGAAAGCTTTGCGGTAATAGGGGTACCTTAGACTTACGGGATAATCCCTTCTATTGCAATGTGAAATTTATGAATGTGTCATAATTAAGAGAATACTGAATAATGTGATCAATAATTTTCGGCACTTATCTAAAATCTAAAATCTTTGAAAAAAAAAAGTTTTTAAAAAAATCCCCAATGAAGTCACCACTTAAGGCGGATGACACAGAGCGATGGGCCGAGAGCACGTTGAAATGAGAGTTGCGGTCCACCGGGGTGTTTTAGAGTTGAAAATGAAATGTACCAGGTCGAGGACCCGGAAGGTTTGGTAGAGAAATCGAAAATGTTTTTTTATCAGTCAAACCCGAATCCACCATCTCTTAGTGTAAAGTCACCACCTGGATTAGCTCTTTCAGGAATTAAAATCCTATGAGGCTTAACGTCCGGGGGACGGCCCACTAAGACACAGAGATTCAGGTCTGGGATAAGTTGCTTGTTTCTTATTGGATCACATTATATTACATTTATAGAAAACCGTATTTCTTAATTGTGCATATTCACACTTATGTCATTTTCGAGTTTATAGTGTATGATTTAACGTCTATGCGGTAAGCACTAAATCCATACATAAAGTAGTAAATAAGAGCGGAAAAATATATTAATAAATTATAAAACTCGGGGGTGCAACCGCCCACCTAATTTATTAATTACAATTCCCATAAAAATATTTGCAATACCCGAAGGAAAATAAAACCTAAACATACATCTAATCTACATCCACAATGATTAGCACGTCGTATATAGTACAACATAGATATTTACATGTATACTCGATTTGATTTTGGCAAGGCCCATGTGGCCTAATTAAAATATCAATGATTGAAAAATTTCTTATTTAGAAATAAAATGATTCATTTAATTTACAAATATGTTGGTCATTTTTATTTAGTGAAAATGATCGCATGGCAAAAGGTAAGGTCTGCTATCCGGTTATAATTTTTATTCCCTTCGTGGGGGTATTCTAACATCTATTCATAAATAGAAAAGAAGAAGAAAAGAACTATTACATTGATATTTACATAATAAAATAAATCAAAATTATTCATAAGTTGTCATTTAGAATAAATTGAAACATCAAAGGGAATACGAGATAGAACAACTCTAGGAACTCAGAAGCTTACCCTTTCGACGTGAATCCACCTTGGTGTATCTGTATGATCCCCGGGAGTGCTCCTCGTTCATTTTTTCAGTTGTGTTTGTGTGGAAAATAAATGTTTATTTATCCAAAAGATAATCAGACTCATGCACTAAATTTGTTTTAGGCCCAAGAATATATGAGGATTTTGGTGAAAAAGATGGAAAAAAATGATTTGGAAATAATAAAATTCGGGATCCAAACGTGTTTTGCATCCAAATATAATCAAAGAAACCTTAAAAGAAATGTAGAAAAAGTCGGAATAATTTCTCTAGAAAAATATTATTATTTTCTAAAAATTTCTCCGTCGTTGTCAAGAGAGAACTATTTTTTAAAAAAAAATTTTCCCATTCAGAATACTGAAAATCCCGTGAATATTTATAAGCAAAGAAACCCAAAAAATCCAAAAGGAAACATACTCTGGTGAGGTTTGCCGGATTCCAGCGAGCCTCGCCAGAAATTCTGGCTCGCCGGTGACTCATAAGAATTTCTGGCGAGACCGGTTCGCGATTCCCGATTTTTTTATGTTTTATTTTTTTAATATTTAAATATATTTTTAATTTTTTGAAAATATAAATAAACTAATTTTTACCAAAATCTAATTTTTTAAGTCCTTAAAATAAATTGGCGACGAGGAACATTCCTATTCGAAGATTTCCGGATAATTGAAAATCGTGTGATTCGAGGATAAAAATCCTGAAAAGCCATCATTATTGAACTCATGAGTTGGTAAAAAATCCCGTGCTCATAGCGGCGTGGCTACAATCATGGTCCGCCTCCACTGTCACAGGTTCAGCCTTAAGGGACATTAAGTATGTCTCTTGGGCGACTTGTTGATTTCCTCTTGCGGTGGCTATCCCCTGATGGGTAGGAATCTGGAGTGCAAGGTATCGGAGGTTAATGACTCCTTCTAATCCCATAATCAGGGTGCGGCCGAGGATTATGTTGTAGGTCAAAGGGATGTCTACTATCAAAAATTCTGCCCTTGATTTCTATCGGGGGCCATTTTCTCCTAGTGAGATAGAGAGGTTTTCTGATTTGCAGACGAGTACGGTGTGACTGCCAAGTCCTATCAGCGATGCCTAATGAATGGCGAGGTGGTTAGGGTTCCCCCCCGATTGTGTCGAAAACTTTCCTAGTCATGACATTTACAGAACTACCAGTGTCCACCAAGGTTCGCTTGATCTGAAAACCCTCTACCATCATTTCAATTACAAGGGCATTGTTGTGCGGGAGTGGTCTCTTTTCTTACAAAAAGGTGCAGCAAATCTCGCCCTTCCTATCTGTGTTATCGTAGTTGAACGTGTTCTCCCCTTTTCTTTTCTTCTGCATTACACCACCGGTAATGATGCGGTGAGGTGACTGATAGCCTCGCACGGCCTGGCATGGCTCGTCTTGCTGTTGGGGTCTCTTGGCCTCGTCAAGTTGCTTGTCCCTCGGCGGGTTTTGAAGGAACTGGTGTATTTATCCTTCGATCGCTTTCTTGTTCAGTTCTCGGGCCAATTTTCTGCAATCCTCCGTGTCATGCCCCTCACTTTTATGGAATTCACAATAAGTTCTGGGTTTTCCTTTGTACTTCATTTTCGGGGGATATCTGATGTCATCCCCGTTCTTTTCAATCCACATCAGGACTTCCTTTCTCTTGGTATTAAGGGGGATGAAACCTTCTACCTCGCATTGGGGTGCTTCTGGCCTGTAGGTTTGTCTACGATCCTGATCCCGCCTGCCAAAATCTCACCACTTCGCCGGCTCTTCCCTTGCGGCCGCCTCAATCTGTTTGGTATTTCTTTTGTGGGTTTCCCAGCGTACCCACTTTCGTGCCTTTTGCATCATCATCGCCAGGGTAGTAGAAATCTTGGTAGAGATGTCCTTGGCTAAGTTCGTGTTGTGGCAATTCCTTACGAGTGCATCAGCCGCAACAACGATGTTGCAATCTCTGATTTCGAGCGCCACCTTTTGAAATCTCTCGACAAACTCAGTGAGGGGTTCATCCGCCTTCTATTGAACCATCTGCAAGTCTTGGACTGTTTGGCTGGGCAGTATGGACATGATAAAATAGAGGGCGAAGCTTCTTGCCATCATATCAAAGCTCATTATCCACCCGGGTTTTAAACTCTCGAACCAATGGGTTGTAGGCGCGATCAATGTGGTGGGGAACAACTTGCAAAGCATGGCATTCGTTGCATCGACGGCTTCCATTCGATGCAACCACCCGCTAACCTATTAATTACATTTTCCTTAAAATATGTGCAATACCCGAAGGAAAAATAAAATCCTAAACATACATCTAACCTGCATCCACAAAGGTTAGCACAGGGGATATCACATATGTTCGATTTAATTTTGGCGAGGCCCGTGTGGCCTAATTAAAACATCGATGATTTTAAAGTTGTTAATTTAAATAAAAATAGTTAATTTTTATTTACAAGTGTGTTGATCAATTTTATTAGTGAAAATGACCACAAGGCAAAAAGTGATGTCTGTTATCTAGGAATATATTTTATTCCCTTCGTGGGGGTATTCTAATGCAAAAATTAAAAAGAAACAAAAGAAGAAGGAGAATTACAACATTATTTACAATAACAAGGAATAAAAATAATTCCTAGGCCAAAAATAAAAATTAAAAAGAAATGAAACAGAAGATGAGCATAGAATTTGCAGTTCTAGGAACTTAGAGGCTTACCCTTGCGGTATGAATCCACTTCGACGTATCCTTTCGATCCCCGGGAGTGTTCCTCGTTCATTTTGATTTAATTGTAGTTTAATGTAAAAAATTAATTGTTTGGTTGGAAAATAAAGTGTTTACTTATCCAAAAGATAATCAGACACGGGTTCTAAATTTGTTTTAGACCCGAGAATATCATAGGATTTAAGAAGAAAAGATGAAGAAATTTGATTAAAAGATGAAGAGATTTGGGATCCAAAAGTGTTTTGGATCCAAGAAATGTTAGAAGAAAAGAAGAAATTATTGTTTGTATTTTTATCTAAAAGTGAGTTTTTCTCTCCATTTTTGAGCCCCCTTCAATCTAAAAAGGTTCGATTATTTATAGAAAAAATCCCAAAAAATCCAAAAAGGTAAGTTTTTCCGGCGAGACCTTGCCAAAAGGTCTAGCGAGGCCTCGCCAGGAACCTGGTGAGGAAGCCTCACCAGGGCATGGCGAGGTTGGCCAGCCATCTAGCGAGCCATGCCTCGCCAAGTATAGGCAAGGTGGGCTCCGCATCTAGCTTCCGGTTGTGTTTTCGAATTTTTTTTGTGTATTTTTATATTTTTTAGTTAATTTTCTGAATTAAAGTCCTTTTAAATTCAGCGACGAGGAAGACTCCCATTTGAAGATCGTCGGATGGTTGAATATCATGTGATTCAAGGATAAATATCCCGAAAAGTCATCATCATTGAACCCCCGAGCTGGTACAAAATCCCGTGCTCACACTGTGGCTTATGAGTACTTGCGCCCAAGAAAGCGTAAAATTGGTTCTTTCTAAGGAATCAAAGGAGCGGGGCAAGGCCTAGAAGTTAAGAGAAGAGGACACTCTGAGTCTTAATGCTGTAGTTGAAGTTCAAGAAGCATTTGCCAAAGTTAAGGGCACTCAATACAAGCGTTCTGCCACCAACAGGCCCCTGCAATGTAATGTGCAGGTGGTGAGCAGCGAGAAGGATGTCGGAGACAACCTTTCCCTAATTCCTAAGGAGTCTAATTCCCACGAACCCAACATCCCCACACCCTCTTTCACTCATGTTGAGGAGTCCTCTACTCAGCATGAGCAACCTCAAGCTGACCCATCCTTGGGTCAAACAACTAACCAAGAGGTTCTTAAAATTCCTACCCCCTCTTCTTCTGTAGATCCTCAAATCCCACCTTCTCTTTTAAATCCTTCAATTCCCTTAATTTTTATTCCTGTAGATACTGAAAAACCATCTATAAATTCTCCTCCTCCTTCCAATATTATACATTCTCCCATTCATATTCCATGCTCTCCTATTAATACCCAAAACTCTCCCATTCATATTTCTTCACCCACAAAAAGCCATGATTCTTTTTCTCAAATACTTCACCAGTAAATAATCCTTCTACCTGTTCTTCTCCTATACAATCTCAACCTCAAACCATTCCTTTGTACATCCATTGTACATTCTATTCCACTCAACCAAAACATCCCCCAAACTTCTTCAACTGTAAAAACTTCTGAACCATCCTCTTCTTCAAACCCATCCTCTACCCCCTTAATCCCTCTGGTTAGGGAAGTTCCCAATGCTGAGAAATACGCTCAGCAGGGAAATGCAAGTGATCATACTATTGAGACAAATTTTACAGCCTGTGAAGTAACTGAACCCAGAAGAAAGCCAATCTGCGAGGATTTGGCTGATGCATCTTTCTTAGCAAAAATCAAAGAGTTAGCTAGGAATAAATTCCATGTGCTCAAGATGACTGCTAAATTAGATGGAGCAGTTTGCAAAGTGATACTAGCTCACAAATTGACGGACTTGTCCTCTAGACCTAAGGTTAAATTGCCTGAGTTGTAATAGCACACAAGTGTGCCCATCAAATCTCTCTACTTCGAGGAGTTTGTGAGAATCAAGGGTAGCTTATTGGCTATTCAAAATCATTTGGTAAAAGAGAGTGCCAAAAGTTTGGTGGATAATATGGCTCTAATTCTCACTAGGTTGATGGATTCTGCAACCCAGTTTGGGGTAGTAATCATGTCTATCCCCACATTTACTACAATAGCTAATACTGTTGTAGGAAAGATAAAGGGTAGCGTAGATTTTGCTACTAAGCAGCTGAGTTTCTTGAGTACCAATATGGCAAATCAAGTGACACAGATCCATAAACTGAGTGAGGAGCAGGCCAAAATAAAAAGACTAATCGATCACAAGATCAAGAATGTCTTCAATAAGGTAGAAATAATAAATGACATTGGGCACAGCATTGCAAAGCTGGTTGAGGCTTAGTCGAAGTTCTTACTGCACCACGATAACAAACAAGATGAAGTGGTGAAGCTATTGAAGGATATATCAACTAAGATAGATAAGGCCCCTGTCATCAATCTTGACTCTCTCCACACCAAAATGGACACCATCTAGTGAGAAGTCAATGAGAACACAACTGAGAAAGTCTTCACCACGTAGAAGTTCCTTGTCTCTGCCATGGGGAAGATTTTTCCAGACATGCCTACTCTAAGTTTACCTACTATAGTTGCTTTGTGCTCTGAGTGGGTATGATTATTCACACCAAGCTGAATGTCATCAAGTTAAAGGTTGAAGACCTATAGAAGAATATTGGTAATCTGATGAAGATGGTTGAATTGGACGCAAAGGACATTGATTACACTACAAAGGGTATATCATCTATTGGTTCCAAAGTTCTTAATATTGAAGCACAACTGAAGATAGCACTGACTGCAACGCACTTCAGAGGGCTCTGATAAGTGTATAATTACACTTATTATTATAATAATTTTACACATTAAACATTATAGTTTAAGTCATTTTTATACTTCATATAAAAGATTTCACGTAGTATGTAGTTGTTTTTTATGCAAATGCAGATACTAGGTAAATCTTGGGAGTAAAATGATCAAAAGTGGAATTCCATGAAAAAATAGTGAAAAAGGTGCAAAAAGAAGCGTGGAACCAAAGGTATTGGCAAAGGATTGAAAATGTCAAAGATCGGTAGAAATCACGAAGAGGAATCATGTAAAAAAGGCATGTCACGATCGTGACACACATATCGCGGTCGTGACATGTTAACTTTCACAACAGAAAGATGCCAATCAAGTGTTCACAGTCATGACATTTATTCGCGGTTGCGACCTTGATGGTTTTTGGTCAACTCTTATCTTCTTTCACCCGCCGGATAAAATCTATCAACCGCCATCAACTGTCAAACGAATAGACACCTATTGGAAGTAAACAAATCATGAATAGGTGCCTATCCATTATGGATAAGGTTAAAGCCTTTCATCCAATAACAAAGAAATGATGTAATCTTTTTCCAATGGATACGATGGATGGATGTAACCCTTTGTACTCCATAAATAGGGCTCCAAACTTCATCATTTTCTTGACAAAATAATTGGTGTATGTGAGGAAAGAGTAGAATTCTATGGTGTGAATATAGTTCTAGAGAGAAAATCGTATAGTTTTCGCTTCGTTCTAAGTTAGCGAGAAAATGTATAAGTGATTCGAACATTATTTCAATCACTAGATTTCTCTACATATTCGAGTGATTATTGTATAAGTGTAATTGCAAATCACTTATCAATAAAAGTTTTCATTCTTCAATATACGTTTATTCGATATTCACAAAGAATAGCATCCTAGCGGAGGTTCTGTACGAGTCGAGACCGAATTCAAAGCAGACGTAAGAATTGCGGGAATTGACAACTCCCATTAAAGAGTGGATACGGTTTGATCAAATTTAGCTTTCACTTGCATACCTTACATCTTTGCTTTGCTTTCTACTTATACTTTCTATTTTGAAGTTTATGATATGTCCATGTGTCATAATGTGTATTTCATGTTGTGTCTTTTATATTAATCAAGTTATATGCTTTTGAGTTAACTTTAAGAGTAGTTTCGGCGTTAATGAGATTGTGTATAATCACTGGATCTGTGATTATAATGTTGTTTAGAGATCCAACATTTTTGGAATTGTAACTTGCTAAATGTGGCTATGTGAGAGCGACCCTTACTAAGCATAGTAATATTGTTATCCAGTTTTATATAATTGTCTTAACTCGTTTGCACTAGATTTAGAAAAGTCATTTCATGTGTTTCTCTACTTTGAATAATTGAATATCTGAGTGTCTAGAACCGAATTTGTTAAAGTACTCTAGTGTACGTAATATCTTTGATAAATTTGCATGTTTTCTTTGCTATACTATTTCGTCATGTTAATCTATATTGATTCCTTCTACTCTAATCTATCTATTCAATGATCCATTTAATTACCAATCCAACCCACCAAAATAAATCAAACTATTTTATTTTTCCTTGTTCCGTTCCTCTTCTTGATCTTTAGAGCTGGTTCCTTCCGTATGGGATCGATATCTTTTAAAATTACATCGCAACTGTATACTTGCAGTTATCATCATTTTTCTATTTGATAAGTGGTATTGACAACACCTATACTTTAAAGCCAAAATCTTGCTAACAAGTTATTAAACTTATTAGTAGAAAAGTGGCGAACAAGTTTTTGGCGCCGTTGCCGGGGAAGGTAAGTGCGTTCTAGAGATTAAATTGCCGGAGAACTGACAATTATATTTAATGCGTTTGTTTTTCTAAGTCTTTCTAGGTACTAAGTCTAAAAATTGAAGAAATAAGAAGGATTATAGAAGGTCACGATCGCCACTATAGATCGCTCTCGTGAAGTTATACAACAAAACCTTCTATTCTTATTTTGAAGGAGATCGCGACATGGGCCCTAGATACTCCTTCATAATAAACGAGTTTACTCTTTTCTTTTTCAAATTTCATACTCGTGTTTGTTTTTCGTGTTTTCATTTTTAGTTAAATCTCTCACAATGAGGACATTTTATTCTTTATTGTGGGGGGCATTTGTAAAATATCCATAAAAATTGAAAAATAAAAATTAAAAAATTGAAGAATTTGAAAATTTTTGTTATTTACATATTATCCATTCTTATACTTTACTAACATTTATCAAAGGTTATTATGAGTGTCAGGTATTACAAGTTTGATGTTAGTGCAAATTTGAGTGCATGTTGAAATTGAGCGTTATTAGCACAACATTTATCAATTTGGCAAGGATGAGTGGTGAGTAACATTTGAAAGCAACATTCTAAGGAAGTTTCGATATATATTTCAATGAAACATAAATTAGTATAAGTTATATATTTTTAATTTAATGCTTCCGATAAGTTTAAGTGGAGTAATATCTAGTGGTATTCTTTCTATGAGTTTTCTATGCAAATCTCGAATAAGTCCTATAATTATTGAGTGTGTTTAAAGTGTTGGGAAACTATAGCCATAATACTTTGAAATTGATCAATAAAGGATGAAGGTATTAAGAGTGAAAAATAAAAAGAAATAGAGGATAACCAATGAGTTATGCAAAAGGTGAGGAATAGTATGGAGCAGAAACTTCAACCATTCATTGAGTGAAAAAAGAAAAGAAAGCATAGCATGAAAAATGGGTGCAAGTACAAAGTACTTCAAAAACATATGCTTAAAATAAAAAAAATGAGAGAGTGGTATCGAGCATAAAATGCAACCACTAAGAGTGCTTTTAGCATCCTAGGTTACGTAAAAATGCCTTGAGAGAAAATTATTCAAAGTATGCTTTTTATGTCCTTTATACTTTATACTATGCTTAAGAGAAGGAAATATTCGAGTATACATATAACGCTTATATGAAGATGCGATTCGGTTGAACCTCCATCAAGAGCAAAGGTATGCAACTAAACTATATAAATTGCACATTACTAATTTGAGGGAAATTTTCGGACTTTTACTTGAATCTTATGCAACGTGGGAATGTGGTACTCACTACAATAGTCATTCACCAAATGAGGTATGAACTTGAGTACTATTTTATACACTTTTATTGAATAGACCTTGAGAAGAAGGCAAAAGTTAAGTGTGGGGGTGTGATAAGTGTATAATTACACTTATTATTATAATAATTTTACACATTAAACATTATAGTTTAAGTCATTTTTATACTTCATATAAAAGATTTCACGTGGTATGTATTTGTTTTTTATGCAAATGAAGATACTAGGTAGTTCTTGTGAGTAAAATGATCAAAAGAGGATTTCTATGGAAAAAAGAGTGAAAAGGTGCAAAAAGATGCGTGGAACCAAAGGAATTGGTAAAGGATAGAAGATGTCAAAGATCGGTAGAAATTGCGAAGAGGAATCATGTGAAAAAGGCATGTCACGATCGTGAACCACATATCACGATCATAACTTGTTAACTTTCACAATAGAAAGATACCAATCAAGTGTTTAAGGTTGCGACATATATTCGCGGTCGTGACCTTGATGGTTTTTTTATCAACTCTTATCTTCTTTCAACCGCCAGATAAAATCAATCAACCACCATCAACTGCCAAACGAATAGACATCTATTGGAAGTCAACCAATCATGAATAGGTGCCTATACATTGTGGATAAGGTCAAAGCCTTTCATCCAATCACAAATGCAATCTTTCGCCAATGGATACAACTCTTCGTCTGGATGGATGCAACCCTTCGTACTCTATAAATAGGGCTCTAAACTTCATCATTTTCATAACAAAACAATTAGGTGTGTGAGGAAAGTGTAGAATTATATGGTGTGAATATAGTTCTAGAGAGAAAATCGTATAGTTTTCACTTCGTTCTAAGTTAGCGAGAAAATGTACAAGTGATTCGAACGTTATTTGGATCACTAGATTTCTCTACATATTCGAGCGATTATTGTATACGTGTAACTTCAAATCACTAATCAAAAAAAGTTTCCGTTCTTCAATATTCATTTGTTCGATATTCACAAAGAATAGCATCCTAGCAGAGGTTCTGTACGAGTCGAGATTGAATTCAAAGTAGATGTAGGAATTGCGGGAATTGACGACTCTCATTAAAGAGTGGATACAGTTTGATCAACTTTAGCTTTCACTTGCATACCTTACAACTTTGCTTTGCTTTCTACTTATACTTTCAACTTCAAAGTTTATGATATGTCTATGTGTCATAATGTGTATTTCGTGTTGAGTCTTTTATATTAATCAAATTATATGCTTTTGAGTTAACTTTAAGAGCAATTTTAGGGTTAACGAGATTGTGTATAATCACTGGATCTATGATTATAACGCTATTTAGTGAGCCAAAATTTTTGGAATGGTAACTTGCTAATTGTGGCTATGTGAGAGCGACTCGTACTAAGTATAGTAATATTGTTATCTAGGTTTATATAATTGTCTTAACTCATTTGCATTAGATTTAGAAAAGTCATTTCATGTGTTGCACTGTGGTGAATAATTGAATATCTGAGTGTCTGGAATCAAATTTGTTAAAGTAGTCTAGTGTACGTAATATCTTTGATAATTTTGCATGTTTTCTTTGCTATACTTGTTCATCGTGTTAACTATACTGATTCCTTCTACTCTAATCTATCAATTCAATTATCCATTTAACTACCAATCCAACCCACCAAAATAAAATCAAACTATTTTATTTTTCCTTATTCTGTTCCTCTTATTGATCTTTAGAGCTGGTTCCTTCCCTGTGGGATCGATATCTTTTAAATCTACATCGCAACTGTATACTTGCAGTTATCATCATTTTTCTATTTGATAAGTGGTATTGACAACACCTATACTTTAAATCCAAAATCTTACAAACAAGTTATTAAACTTATCAGTAGAAAAGTGGCGAACATCCTCCTTCAATGATTTCAATAGTTAATGTGTCAAGGATTCGACCAGATTGTGCACCTCTCTAGATGTTACCATCTTTTTCTCAACGAGCTTAATGATAAAGAATTTCTTTCCACCAATCCCAAAGAGCAACTGGAGCAAGAGATTTCCCCACAAATCATAGGCCAGCAAAAGAATTTCAGAGATACCCTTGATGCCTTCAATTCCTGCCTTGAATAAATTGTGCAAGGTCAGATAGCAAAGGTGGAGAAGGTAGCTGAAGGTGCTCTCTAAACGGTGAATCTCAAAAAGGGAACTCTTCTAAGGCAACCATTTCATCACAAGCCTCCTCAGCAACAACATCCCTAGACTAATCAAGACAAGACTGTTGGCTCTTCCTCTTCTATGCATAGAAAGTAGTATAGGCCATATACCTTGTAGTTTTTAGAACTTGTAATAGGTCTTAATTGAGTAATCTTAGTTCACGACATAAATAATGTACTGACTAAGTCAATTTTTGAATTAATAAAAAATTACAAGCTCCTACCTCAAGTTAAGATCTTCTTAACTTTATCTTATGTTGTATGTATGTTTCTGTTATGTATTGAATATGTGATGCAGGAACTCATATAAAAGACCAACCTTGAAGTAAAGCTGAAGTAAGATGAAGTCCCAAAGTGAAGAAAAATCCTCTAAGTATGGGGGAGCTGAGCTACTTGAAGAAGACTCACTCAATATGGGGGAGTTCAAGTTGACTAAGGAAAGTCACTTAGCACAAGGGAGTCTTACATCACTTTTTAGGTATTCTTGATATTTCTAAACTACTTATTCAATTAACTTCTTATACTACCTAGTTTGCTATCTATTCAAAATGGGGAAGATTGTAGAACCCAAGTTAATAGTACCTCACAATACTTTAATATTTTGGAAATAGCAAACTAACTAGGATAGTGAAATTAATTGAGTACTATACTAAGTATACTCTTAATTAATGAAGTTGACTAGAGAATGGTTAAGGGAAAACAACTCAGTTTGATGACTTATTAATTAAGATATGGCTTGGAGTAGGAAAGGTTGAGTTTGTGCTGAGTACTACGTAGTTTAGAAGTATATCTACTCAGTTATGCTGAGTTAGCTTATATTTATTAAAAGCTGATTATTGTGACACTAAGAGAAATGAATGACACATATGCTTCTAACAAAAACTGTGAGAGATGAAATATTCCTTAGTTGCTTTTCAAGTTAAATGTGTTGAAATTAAAGAAGATTTCCAGTGGTCCTCATAAGATAAAAAGGAGTCAGTATAGAATGTCGATATTCCCTCACTAAAGTCCAAGATAAAAGGAATTTCTAACATGCACCATTTCTTAGTGTCTCCATACGACTCTGCCAATGTCAGCAATGTCAACCAATCTGAGGATTCTACGTTGCTTTGTCACGCACCTCTCTCAAACTAAATTACTTGAAGATAAATGAGATTTTGTCAATAGAATTTTATCGAGCTTCCACGTTCAAATCTCTATCTCTAAATGTCTTGGAATTTGTCTCCAATAGGAAGATTCAAAAGATATAAAGAGAAGAGAAATTGAAGATCATCGCCCTCGAAAATTTTGCAACGGCTACTTCGTAAAGCTTCAATTATAAATAGAAAACTGAAGCATACGTTCAAACTTGGTGAATTACCTCGAATTTCTTTTAAATCTGAAACTCTGCGAAATTACTCCCAGCTTCAAGAAATTCCAAACTTAAGCAATCTTCAAACAACAATTCCAAATCTGTTTGTAATGGAGAGAAATACTTATATTTAACATTGGTAGGATTCAATGTTTTTATAAGTTGAATTTAGTCTACAATCTTTTATTCAAATCTGAGTGTCAATTTGGGAAGGGTACCCAAACTGAGTTGAGTGGTAGTTAGAAAGGAAGGTACTTTCTGTAAAAGTGTGTCTACCCGATGTAAAGGCTACTCCGCCTAAGTAAGGAATGAATAGTAGTGGATTAAAGCTCAAAAAAGATATATGGGGACTGGAGGTAGGCTCGGGGCTAAACAAGGATAAAATTCAGGTGTTGAAGTTTTGAACTTGTTCTTTTGCTTTTAGTGTGTTTTGCTCATACACCATTTTATCTCTGTTTAGTGATTTGCTTGAAAAACCAATCTAAAGTTGAGTAGAGTACTCAACAAGATATTGTAGATAAACTGTGCCAGTGAATCTGAGTAGTTTATAAAGTTTTTATATCGTAACTCAGCACGCATATAAAAACTTAACTTGGCGAAATAGAATTTTATAAATCTTAAAAAGTAACTAAGATTCGCATTCACCCCCCCCACTACGGTTGTTTACAAGCTGTCTAAGGACCAACACTCCCACTAGAGAATAGGGGAACAGTGTCATCATCATCACCGATGAAAGGCCCTGCGCCCGGCACAGCGTGTAAAACTTGAAAATGTGGGAAGACGACGTGTCATTCCCATCAAATATAGACATGACAGTCAAATTAAAGCTGGTTCCTAAAACTTCCTCCTGATATCCAACCTCTCGATTACTCGATTGTGCCTCAAGAGTCTCCATGACCTCATTTGGGTCCATCCCTAATCCAATAGCCATTACATACTAATTGTTCCCAATAGGTGCTACTTCTCCTGACATAACCCTCCCTACGTGAAGCGATGTAGGTTTCTTGCCGGTAAAAATCGACATCCCAGCTAGGTTAACAGCAGACCTTTCAATATCACCTCCGAACCCATGATGACTTGATTCCTCATCTAGCATCCTTGAAACATGGTCCGGATCAATCCCTATTACGACTATAATCATAAATTCCCCTAGACTTTTGAACATGCACTTCAGCACCTTCTTTTCCTCCATCCCAGAACTGATCATTTCCACTTTCACCTCAAAGTTTGGCAAAGGGTTTTTCTTGGTGCTAGGCTTAAGGGATGGTTCATGAATGATTTTGTCATCCACTAATTTTTGAATGGTCTTTAATAGTTCCTTGCATTTATTCGTTCTGTGCCCCACAATCACATGGTAATGGTAGAAATTGTGTTTATCCTCCGGTGTGGGAGGAATGTGTTTCTTTAAGCTCTCCATCTACTTAAGTTCTCATAACTTAGTGAATAGGAACCTAAGATTGGCCGTGTAAGGGGAAATACCATGGTATTCCTCCTTGGGCAACCTAACCATAGTTACTTTTTCCTCCTGCACCAGTTGAACTGTAAGCTGCTTCATCTTAACCTGCATGGGGATAGACTCATTCTTCTTATACCAGGGTTTGGTAGTTGGCTGCCCCGCTGTCTCATCCATAGCACCGTAACGCTCTATCTTATCCGCCCGAATGAACACCTCCTAGTAGTTATGAAAGGTCTCTGACCCAAGCCTTTTCCTATAAGATGGTAGTGCGCCATCCAGTAGCTTCACAATCATTTTTTACAAACTTAAACGAGCCTATAACATGACCTGCATGGCCATCTAATATTCAAAGTAGGATTTGAAATTCTCACCTTACTTCTATCTCACCACCTCCAAGTTTTGCATTGTGGTAACCATAAGGGTGTTGAAACCGTAATGATCGACCATGGCTTGGGATAAATGACCCCAATCATAAGCTATGTCAACACGAAGATGACTGTACCACTCATTAACGAGACTTCCAAGAGTAACAATGAAGAGCTTGGCCATCATCCGATCACTCACTTTCAAGGCCCTCATCACGTTCTGATAATGCGCAAGGTGGGTACGAGGGTCTGTGGTGCCTATGTACTTTTCAAACTGAGGCATCGCGAAAGTTGGTGGTAATGTATCCTCATCTCTAGCTGAAGATTGTGTCAAGAACATACCCATCTATCCTTGCGCAAGGTGACCACCATGGGTAGCCAAGAATTGTTACCATAGCTCCACCATTCCCGGTTGCTAGAGGATGTTATTCCCAGCTCCTGAGTAACCACCATACTGACTTCCCTGATTGTAGTGGCTCTCACCCTGAAATATCTGAAAAGGGTGCATTCTAACTTAGAATTGAAGGCTGAGCCATCCCCTGGATGAATAGAATGTAGCTGGAGGAAGGCCTAATTTCTATCAACCCTATTGCTTTTAGTGCAAAAGCTGTTTGACCTAGCTACCCCAAGAAGAAGTGATCGCCAACCTGCAGCTAAGAAATGCTTGCAAAATCATACACAGATTGACCAACTTGTGGCTGGCATTGCCCCACCCCGAATTGGTAATAGGTGGGAGTGATAGTGCTGCGGACTGGGTATACTGCAATAGAAGAAGATGGCCCTCCAGATATAAATATACCACCAACATTCGAATTGGTCACCACGTCATTGGCCCTCTCTTCGGGCTGCCCGGACCTGGCATGATGACTGATGAGTGACGCAAACGAATCAATGTTTGCGAAGGTGTTCATAGTAGTTACAATCTCGGTGCTCACTGATGATTGGTTTGTTTACAGATTCTACCCCGCCATAAGAGTCTGTTCCTCCCCTACGTTCTCCTCTTGCAAGTTAGCCACACTACCAGTCTGAACAATACCGAACAGAGTGCTCTGTCCTGATTTCAAACCTGATTCTTTGCTGGTGATGGTGTACGGAACCCCCTCTAGAGTGGTTGCGTTTGAAGAAATGTAGAATAAGCTGTGAGAAGATCTATTCCAAGCCTTCTGGTGGACAGGCTTTTTCCTAGCTAAGGTACATAGGAAGATCATCAAATTATGCACATTAGAGCATGATGAGTGGTTAATGCATGAAGTGTTCATGTTATGGCTGCATACACAAAGGGTTAGCGTACCATGATGCTAGATAAAAAGTATGACGTCAATCCACTTGAAACAAACAATGTTAGTAGATGATAAAAAATGCGGAAATGAAAGCCCGACCCTTAGGGTGGGTTTGATATCTATACACTGTCTATGGGGCAGCGTGATAGGAATGATGCATTGTAAATGTAATGAGGTGACCAAGTTACTCACATGGTAATAGGTTGATAATTCAAGATTTCGCACTATGACTAGATCTCATGAAATGAAAAGGTTCAAATTTCGAGTAAGTAGTGCGCATACCTTGATGAAATTATGTAAAAGTTCAAAGTCCATGAAGGTAACTACTGGATGTTTTGGTTCTTTTGCCGAATTAGGGCAGAGTCTCGAATGCTAGTGTGGACATCATTGTAAAAGGGTATGTGGTGATGCATGAGTCATTACCCTTTGCGAGTGAATGGTTTGGGTATAAAGCGTATACCCTTGAGGATTTATAAGGTAGGATTTTTGAAATGGGTTTGCCCCTTATGGGCTTAGGTTCGAATGTCAGCAGGGACATCATGTGATGTGGGAAAAAATGGTTTGGGTAGGTATTCATCTTGTTTAGGCTTTTAGTGTGTATAATCACCCTAGGTGGGCTATGAATCGGATGCCAAGTGGGCATCGCGCAAAGATTTGTGTATGTTTTCCTTATACGGGCTTAAGAGTCGAACATCATGTGGATGTCACGTTGAGAAAGGGTAAATGATGTTTCATGATTCTAACCAGTTTCATGCTGTCATAGGGTGACATGATATCAAGTGTCAACTAATCCTAAGTATGGGCGACACCAAATTTATATCATGATGATAAGAAGATTATATGTCCAATTTATATTGTTAATATCATGAGTGTGTGCATTCAAGTGTTTATATTAAGATTCTTGGTTAGCATGGCATATTTGTACAATGCATGAAGAATCGAAAGCGGTAAACACATAGTACATAGCATATAATATCCAACTTCCAACCATACAGCTCCGCGTGTAGGGTTTTGTCTAGTCTCTACCCTAAGTTTGGTTCATCTTAGTACCATGAGCATACTAAGGAGCACACCTGCAAGAAAATATAATGTATGGTCATTTGCTGGGTAACACCCTGGGGAAAATGCCTACGGCTTATTTACATGAGGTTTGTAAATGAGTTGCTGATGTAGAAGGTTCTTGTTGCACTAAAGTACACTCTAAGCCTCTCCCCAAATGGTTCTAATGAGGGAGGTAAATGCGATATGGCAACAAGTGCTCCACCCGTTCAAGTACAATCATTTCTCAAGGAGGCAAATTAATACAAGAGAAAGCTTTGTGGTAATAGGGTACCTTAAACTTAGGGGCTAATCCCCTCTATTACAATGCGATATTATGAATATGTCATAATTAAGAAAATACGAAATAGTGTGATCAACAATTTTAGGCACATATCCAAGATCTAAAACCTTTTTAAGAAATGTTCAAGAAAAAATCCCCAGCAGAGTCACCAATGTGAGCGGACGGCACGGAGTGCGATGGGCCAAGAGTGTGCTAATGAAAGGCGCGGCCCACCGGGATGTTTTTGTTGGAAATAAAATTACAGGGTCGGGGACCCAGAAGGTTTGAAAGAGAAGGTGAAAAATATTTTAGATAGGTCAACACCCGAATCCTCCGTCTCTTAGTGGAGAGCCGCCACCTGGATTAGCTCTTCTAAGAATTAAAGTCTTGTGAGGCTTAACATCTGGGGGATGACCCACTAAGATACAGAGATTCAGGTTCGAGATAAGTTGCTTACTTCTTATTGGATCACATTATATTACATCTACAGAAAATTGTATTTCTTAGTTGTGCATATTCGTACTTATGTCATTTTCATGTTTATAATGTATGATCAATGAGCATGCTGAAAGCAAATAAATCTATACATAAAGGTAAATAAATGAGGAAAAGTAAAGATTAAAATTACAAAACCTCGGGGGATGCAACCACCTGCCTAATTTATTAAATACATTTCCCAAAAATAATTGAATTGCGATACTCGAAGGAAAATAAAAAATCCTAAGCATAAATCTAGCCTAATCTACCTGCATCCACAATGGTTAGCATAGGGTATAATGCAACGTTTGCACATATGATCAATTTGATTTTGGTGAGGCCCGTGTGGCCTAATTAAAAAATCGACGATTGTAAATTTCTTATTTAGAGATAAAAAGGTTCATTTTATTAACACATTGGTTGCTCATTTTAATTAGTGAAAATGCTCGCATGGCAAAAATATGAGGACTATTATCCACGAATAATTTTTATTCCCTTCGTGGGGGTATTCCAACAAGAATCTTCAACAATTGATAAATTAAAATAAATAGAAAATTACAAGAAGAAATATAAAAATTACATAATTAAAGGAAATAAGATTAATCCTAGGTCAACATGCAGAATAAAATAAAACATAGAAAACACAAGTTAAAGCAACTCTAGGAACTCATAGGCTTACCCTTTCGGCAAGAATCCACCTTCGAAATACCCGCTTGACCTTTGGGAGTACTCCTCGTTCGTCTTTAGATTTTTTAGTGTTTGGTAAAAAAATTACTTCCAAATTCAAATGTGTCTTCAATCTAGAAAAAGGTTGCTATAAAAAGCAAGAGTTTTTTTCTTCTTTTTCTGTTAAAAATTTGACGGCCCCTTTCTACTGAAAATTCTTCCTATTTATAGGGGGAATTTCTCGAAAAATCCAAAAGGAAACAAATTCCGGCGACGGGGGGTGTCCTTGCCGGAAATTCGGCGAGGCTGGACTGTGCCTCGCTAGAATTCCGACGAGGTTGGCTTGACCTCGCTAGCATTTGCTGGCAAGGCCAGTTGGCCCCGATTTTTGGTCCGTTTTACATTTCAATTTTTAAATTTAATTAATTAGTACTAATTTTAATTAAAATAAAATATTAATTAATTTGTAATATGGCCTAATTTTTCAAATTCCTTAAAAATAAATAAATTAAGTCCTTAAAAAGAACTAGTGACGAGGAGAACTCTAAATTGAAGATTTTTGGTTAATCGAAAATTTGTGTGATTCAAAGATTAAATTTTGAAAAGCCGTCATCATTGAACGCGCGAGCTATTACAAAATCCCATGCTCACATCAACACTACGCTTCCAAGGTACAGAGATCTTTGCAAAAGTATGGAGTTGGAGTTTATGATTATGCAGCTTGTAATGATGGATGAACCTAAAAAATTCATACTATCTACAAGTCTTGGGGCTAACACCTCATCAATTGAGTTTTTCATGATTATTTACGATAAATTTAAACAGTTAAGGAAAATGGGAGTTGCTTATGATCAGGATACCTTCGAATAGATTGTATTAAAAGGTCTACCGAATAAGTACGATAATTTCAAAATAGATTTCTATGGCATCAATGATTATTGTAATTTTTTCGAGGTGGTAGACTTATTAGAACAATATGATACACAATTTAGAAATAAACATGAGAATCAACTTGTTATAGAGGATCGAAAGATAAGAAAGTCCAGGGCTTTCAAGGTTAAGAGAAGACTCATGAAAAGTGCCGAAATGAAACATGAGTTAAGAGCTCTAATTTCTAAACAAGTGAAGAAGAAGCCAAGTGAGGTATCTACTTCAGGTATGTTCATGATAGAGAGTTTCTCTACAGTTCCTTATGAGTCTACTTGGGTATTAGATACAGGTTGTGGTACTCATATATGTACTTCTGTGTAGGGATTGAGGAACAGTAGGAGGCTTTCAAAGAGGGAAATAGACCTAAGAGTTGGAAATGGAGCACGGGGTTGCTGCAACAGCTGTAGGAACATATAGCCTTTGTTTGCCTAGTGGCCTAGTTTTAGTTTTAAACAATTGCTATTATATTCCTACTATCACTAAGAATATTATTTTTGTTGCGTGTTTAGCAATAGAAGGATTTGAAATTTTATTTTCTAATAATAATGTCAAATTCAATGTGATAATATTCTTTATGCTTGTGGAATATCTGTGGAGGACATTTACATTCTTGATACTAAAACTGAAATTCTAAATATAAACATTGTTAAGAAAGCAAGATTGGATAATGAGATATCCTCATACTTATGGCATTTTCATCTAGGCCATATAAATGAGACTTGCTTAACTAAGTTACACAAATGTGGAGACTTAAACCCAATGGAATGAGAATCCTATTGTGCATCCGAACCTTGTTTAAAGAGGAAGATAACTAAGAAACCTTTCAAATAAAAGGGTCAGTGTGCCACTAGTACTTTGGAAATAATAAATTCCGATGTATGTGGTCCAATGAGTGTTAAGACACGTGAGAGTTTTGAGAAATTTAAAGAGTTCAAAACTGAAGTAGAGAAACAACTTGGGAAAAGTATCAAGATCCTTTGATCTAATCGAGGTGGTGAATACTTAAGCCAAGAGTTTCAGGATTATCTGAGGGATTATGGTAATTTTTCCCAGTGGACACATCCTTATACACCCCAACATAATGGAATGTTAGAAAGGAGAAATCAAACCCTACTCGATATGGTTCGATCCATGATCAGCCAAGCAAAACTCAGTGAATCCTTTTGGGGTTATGCACTTGAGAGTGTAGTTTATATTTTAAACAGAGTGCCCTTTAAATCCGTTGATCAAACTCCATACGAATTAAGGTATGGTAAAAAACCCACTCTTTCTCACTTGAGAGTTTGGGGATGTCCTGCTTTTGTAAAGAGGACAAGTTTAAATAAGTTGGGTGTTAAGTCTGATAGGTGTCTATTTGCAGGTTACCTTAAGGAGACTATAGGGTATACCTTCTATGATCCCAAAGAACACAAATTCCTTGTTTTTAGAAATACACAATTCCTTGAGAAAGAGCATATACTTGTGAAAGCTAGTGGGAGCAATATTCAGTTAGGTACTCAAGAAGATCAAATAAACAATCAACTAGTTATACCTAGACCTATTACACAAGATAGTGTAAGCATGGAACAACCTATTATAACACTAACACCAACATTACGTAGGTCATGCCGAGCTCTAATCGGTCCCGAGCAATACGGGTTTCTCATCACTGATGATAAACACCTCTTCCTTATGGAAGATGATGAGCCTACGATTTACAAAAAGGTAATGGAAGGCTTAGAATCTGACAAACGACTTACATCCATGAGGTTTGAGATGGAATCCATGTACAAAAATCAAGTGTGGATCTTGATTGATGCACCAAGTGGGATTAGGCCCATAGGATGCAAGTGGGTTTTTAGAAGAAAACTGACATAGACGTTAACATAGTTACCTATAAAGCAAGGTTGGTTGCAAAAGGGTGCAGTAAAAAAGAAGGCACTGAATATGATGAAACCTTTTCACCTGTGGCCATGCTAAAGTCTATCAAGATACTCCTTGCCATTGTCGCTCATTACGATTATGAGATTTGGTAGATAGATGTGAAGACAACATTCCTTAATGGTAATCTGGACAAGAATGTGTTTATGGTAGAACCCGAGGGTTTTACATCCAAGGATGGCTCAAAGGTATGCAAGTTGCAGAAGTCCATTTATAGACTTAAGCAAGCATCGAGGAGTTGAATATTAGGTTTGATGAGATAAGAGAAATTGGTTTTGTGTCAAAAGCTAATGAACCTTGTGTATATAAGAAGGCTAGTGGGAGTGCAATCCTTTTTATTGTATTATATGTTGATGACATATTACTGATAGGAAATGATATTCCTTTTCTTCAGACAGTTAAGTCATGGTTGTCAAATAAGTTTTCCATGAAAGACCTTGGAGAAGTAGCTTTTATACTCGGTATAAAGATCTACCAAGATAGATCCAAAAGGCTGCTAGGTTTTTCACAAAGTATATACATAGATAAGGTTTTGGCTAGATTTAACCTTGAGCAGTCAAGAAAGGTTTTGGTTAGATTTAACCTTGAGCAGTCAAGAAAGGTTTTGGCTAGATTTAACCTTGAGCAGTTAAGAAAGGGTTATCTCCCAATGTCTCACGGGATTAACCTTTCTAAATTTGAGTGTTTGAGAACACAAGAGGAGAGACTACGCATGAATAGATTACCCTATACCTCAACGATAGGTTCCATCATGTATGCTATGGTATGCACTCGGCCTTACTTTAAGCATCATGAGTAGATTTCAATTTGATCCAGGTGAAAAGCACTGGATGGTCGTTAAAATTATCCTTAAGTACTTACGTAGGACTAAGGATATGTTTTTAATATATGGAGAAGGTGATCTCACTGTGAAGGAATTCACCGATGTGAGTTTTCAATCTGATAGGGATGATTATAAGTCTTAGTCAAGGTATGTTTTTATGTTAAACAAATGGGCAGTTGTTTGGAAAAGTTTCAAATAGGATACGACTGCCATTTCAACCATGGAATATGAGTATTTACCTACTTCCGAAGCAACTAAGAAAGTCGTCTAACTTAAGGGATTTATTGATGATCTCGGTGTGATGCCCAGCATTGTAAATCCAATAGCGATTTATTGCAATAACAATGGTGTTATTTCTCATGCAAGGGAACCACTATCTCCTCACAGAAACGAACATATACTTAGAAAGTATTATCTCGTTCAGGAGATGGTAACCAGGAGAGATATAAATTTAGAATACATCCCAACAGATAAGAATCTAGCGGATGGGTTAACTAAGCCATTGACATAGGTTAAACATGACCAGCATGTTAACGAGCATGGCATGAAGCACATGGGTAATTGGCTCTAGTGCAAGTGGGAGATTGTTAGACATGATGCATGCCTAAAGGCAATTAGGGTGATGTATTCTTATTAGCTACAATGTATAAACGGTTTCAAATTATTATTAATAATAATTAAAGCATCTTTGTTGCTTATCAGTGCTTTTAATTAATTTATGTATCTCACAGGTATCATATATGTATAGTATTAAATATGTAAATGCGCATGATGGGATAAAGTACATGACTACTTCATAGAGTAAAAGTGTGAGGACATAGTGGGAGTTATGTGGCGTGAGAACTGCACATACGTGTTACTATGAATAGTCTAAATATCCCTAGTCATAGTTTCATTGAGACTAAACATCAATGTAATGGACAAGCTAGCATGTGTAGGCTTACTCTTTGGATTAAATCCAAGTAGCCAATCTCATGAATTGAAGGTGGTACCTTGAGTTAACACATGAATGTATTCGGGTAATACATTGGAGACCGCTATAATATAGACATTCGAAAATAACTATATCCACGTGTTGGTGTCATGTCTTATTGCAGTAGCAGTACAAGTATCCTTAGACCTGATATACTGGTGTGAGCACGGGATTTTGTACCAGCTTGCACGTTCGATGATGATGGCTTTTTCGGGATTTTATCCTTGAATCACACAATTTTCGAGTGTCCTGATGCATCCGAATGGGAATCCTTCTCGTCTCAAAATTCAAAATGACGTTTTTAATAATAATAAAATTATTTAATTTTTATCCTGAAATTGACTAATTAAAAATAATACAAAATACAAAATACAAAAAAAACACATAAAACATGACGGAAAACGAGATCCGGGGGCCCGCTCTGCCTCACCAAAGAGCTTGGCGATGCTCCCTCGCCAAGCTTTGGCGAGGCACATGGCCTCGCCAAAGTTTCAGTGAGGGGCCTCGCCGGATTTTTTTTTTCCGATGAGACCCCTTGCCGGAAAATCTTACCTTTTTTGGATTTTTCAGGATTTTCCTATAAATAGTCGGGTCATTTTCGATAATCAGGATCCCGAAATTATTAGACAAAAATATAACTTTTAGAACAACTTCAAATTCCAAGAATAAAATGAACAATTTTTGGACTTTCTACTACAACATTTTTACCTAAACAAAAAGATGAGGAGGATTTCTCAAGGACCGATCGGATTTCTTCGAAGTGGATTCATTCAGTAAGGGTAAGCCTCTGAGTTCCTAGAACTGCAATTCCCGTGTTTTCAATGTTTAATTTCTTCTTCTGATTTCTTCTATGAACCTAGGACTTTCGCTTCTTTTATTTTATTTTAACTATTGTAATTCTTCTTCATCTTTTTCTTTATTAAAAGGAGATGTATGTTAGAACACCCCCATGAAGGGAATAAAATATATTCCCGGATAACAGACCTCACTTTTTACCATGCGAGCAATTT
>CATIWQ010064717.1:0-53650 GCA_949673415.1 Euphorbia schlechtendalii | reverse complement strand
AGGTAATGTTAGTACTTTAGAGCATAAAAAGCAATATCCTTTATCATCTGTTTTGTCTTATGATGGTTTATCTGAGTCACATAGATTTTGTTTCTTTAGCCATTAGTGCAGAAATTGAACCTAAAACTTATGCCATAGCTTCTAAGAATGAAAATTGGAAAAATGCTATGCAAGCTGAAATAGAAGCTCTAGAAAAGAATAATACTTGGCAAATAGTATCTCTGCCTAAAGAAAAAACACCAATAGGATGTAAATGGGTTTTTAGGATTAAAAGAAAGTCAGATGGGTCTATAGAGAGATACAAAGCTAGACTTATAGCCAAGGGTTACACACAACAAAATGGTATAGACTATTTAGAGACTTTTTCACCTGTAGCAAAGATCTCTACTATAAGAATTCTGCTTGCATTAGCAGCCAAAAAAGGATGGCATTTACAACAACTTGACATTAACAATGCCTTTTTGCATGGAAGTTTAGATGAGGAAATTTATATGCAATTGCCACAAGGCATTTCTAGCAATGTACCTAATCCTGTTTGCAGATTACAAAAGTCTCTATATGACTTGAAACAAGCTAGTAGACAATGGAACTCAACTTTGACAAGTTCTTTAATACAAAAAGGATTCAAACAATCAGTAGCAGATCCTTCTTTGTTCACAAAAGCATCAACAGGTAGCTTTATTGCTTTAGTAGTCTATGTAGATGATGTGATTTTAGTTAGCAATTCTGAAAGTGAAATTACAGAAATAAAAAATTACTTACATAACTGTTTTAGTAGAAAAGACTTGGGAAAATTAAAGTTCATTTTAGGACTTGAAATAGCTAGAAATAAAAAAGGGATAAATTTATATCAAAGAAAGTATGTATTAGACTTGCTTGCAGAAACAGGTTTTCTAGACTGCAAAGCTACCAGTACTCCTATCACAATGGATAAACAAAATCACTCTACTAGCAAAAGGCTGGAAAATAACACAGAGTACAGAAAACTTGTGGGAAAGCTGCTATATCTCACAAATACCAGACCAGACATTGGATATGCCGTTCAACAATTGTCTCAGCAACTAGAGAATCCATGTGAAAGTCACTTGAATGCAGCACATAGAGTCTTACGATATCTTAAAGGAAAACCAACTCAAGGTCTGTTTTATCCAGCAGATGAAGATACAAAAATCAAAGCCTACACAGATTCTGACTGGGCTAACTGTCCAGAAACAAAATCAATTACAGGCTACTGCATCTTTATTAGAGATTCTCTTGTATCTTGGAAATCAAAGAAGCAAAATACAATATCAAGGAGTTCTTCAGAGGCTGAATATAGAGCAATGGCATCAACCACTGCTGAAATACAATGGATAATGTATATTCTAAGAGACTTGCAGATTAACTCTCCAACACCTGCCTTGATGTTCTGTGACAACATTTCTGCAATTCACATTGCTAAAAATGCTGTTTACCATGAAAGAACCAAGCATTTAGACATTGATTGCCACTTTGTAAGATCAAAGGTTCAAGCTGGAATCATTCACTTGATGTCTGTTACTTCAAAAAATCAATTGGCAGATATGCTTACAAAGCCATTACATACACCAGAATTCAACAAACAACTAGAGAGGTTGAAGCTCATTTCTATACAATGATTTCTAGCTTGCGGGGGGATATTAGAATTAGTTATAGTTGCTATTTATTAAGTGTTCTTATTAATATATTAGTTGAAAGTATAAGGACTAAAATTGTAAATAGGCTACATTTGGTTATTAGCCGCTGTATATAAGAGGATTATGCCTCTTAATATAGTTCAGTTGTTCTCTATAAACTCTTCTTCTTTAATGAATATACTTCTCTTTTCTCTCTATCTCTTTCTCTTTTAATCTTGCTCTTGATTCATCTACACCAAATTTACAAGTATCATACTATTATTAACATATTGTAAAGTCTAATTAGCTTCAAATATGATAATAAAATATATTCTATAGTTCAATCAGACAATCACTGTAATAACTTAGTTCAATTTGTCTCTAACATTGTTTTTTTTATCTCGGAGTATCATTTAATTAAGGCCGAGTAGAAAAATAAAAATATAGGGAATAAAATGGTAAAATTGTCCATTGATGTATAAGGATAGTTATGTCATTTTTTCATCAAATATATACAGAATTGAGTTATTTTCAACCGTCCAATGTGCATCAATCATTTGTAATTCCATAAAAAATCTTTATGTATAAAAATCCACACAAAATAAACAAATGGAACGTTAGCTTATCTTTTATATTTAACCCCATCCAAAATATAAACTTATCGATTAATTAAACTTATATGTATATCACAAACCACCAATTATGCATTCCCAATTTTAAATTGTGGTCATTGTCATTATTAAGTACTCCAAAACCAACCACTTCCTATTTTAAATATATATATATATATATATATATATATATATATATATATATATATATATATATATATATATATTTGTTTATTTATTTGGAAACTTTAGAGTACTCTAAGCATCAAAATCAGTATGGTTTGCATTTATTATATTTGAAGGACTAACGCAAAATGTGAAGTGTTTTCAATTTTCACGGTTCTAAGTTCTTTTCAATTATAATTTAGTTAAGTACGGTTCAGTTAAGTTCAGCTATGTGTAGTTATAAATTTACATTAAAATAAATTCAGTTAAATTAATTTCAGTTCAGTTCAACTTTCAGAAGTTGAAGTAAACTGAGCTTTATGCCTCAGAAATATGAGTGCATATTCCAATATGATTGAAACTATTTTTATATTAATTTATAGTTTAAACTGGATATGTAAACAGTAAATTATTTAATATCAACTAATTGAACATAGTTCGAGTGGTACATCCTTAAAGTGAGTGGGGTAACCAGTATCACCTACAATTGCTTAAAAAAAATATGTAATATCATTATTAAGCCATAAATTTACGAATAATAAATAGAAAATGTAAAAAATGATGCAAATTTACGTGGAAAAAAGAAACATTAACATTACTTACTTGATATAAGTTAAAAATACCTGAGTTTGTATTATTCTAAAAAAAATACATTAACAGAACATTTAGTTGGTGTTGATTATTTTAAATGTTAAAAGATCATTTATTCTTTATGGAATACAAGATCGTCAAGAACAAGTCGATGTGATATCCTGCGTGGCATGATCGTGATCATACAAAATATACCATCACAATTAAAATGTCTCCAATTACGACTCTCATTCAAACATACTGTATTTTTAATTATATTTTTATATCATTTTTCTCTCGTATGTCAAAGTTTTGAGGACATGTGTTTTTTTACATCGGGATCCACTAAGTATCATCCTACGTGTCTGGCGGACAAACAATATGCAGTAGGAAAAATCGAAGAAGTGTTGTGAGGTCCCCACGTGGAAAGTGGGACCCGGATTGGACATGTCAAAAACAATTGATAGGTAATAGAAGGCGAATTTATACCATGATCCTGGATCAATGATGTAGATTTAAGTCCATATATTATGATCTTGACATGTGTATTAGTGGGTCCAAATAATTAATACTCAACACACATGTCAAAATCCTAATGTACGGATCAAAATACACATCATTGATCCAGGACCATTGTATAAACACTCTAATAAAAGTGGGTCCAATTTTAGGAAAAAGAATGAAGCTGTGACGTTTGCAAACAAGAATTATATTTTTTTTATATTTAATACATCAACGCTGTTAATGTTGGTTTAGAAAGTCGAATGTCACTTTCAACTTAAAAAATGATCAGTAACTCCCTTAACTTGGTAAAAATAACCAGTTATCTTCATTAATTTGGTAAAACTGCACCTCAATGCCACATGTCAGAATTTGGTTGGTTTGACTTTTTAAATATGTCATTTTTTTTTATTTTTCTCTCTTCGACTAGAAGTTGACACGTGGCATTGAGGGGGTAAATTTGTTCAATTTTGCCAAATTAAGGAGGTAACTGGTCCTTTTTATCAAGTTGAGGGGGTAATTGATCATTTTATAAGTTGAGAGTGATATCCGATTTTCTAAGCCACCTTTAAAGAGGTGTTGATGCATTTCTTATTAACTTGATTGGATTAATGTCGCATTAAAAAATTGACAATTAATCTTATCATATTCGTGATAATTATAATTTACGGGACTTATATTTTGTGAATTGTGTCAATTTACTAATTTAGAAGTTTTACATGTCAATTCATGTCCTATAATAGTTTTTTATCACAATTTTTTAATTGAAATGACATATATATAAATTACCGCAATGCTATATTAACATCCATTTACAATTTACAATTCTCAGCATTCATCTTTGGGTATTTAAATCTCCACCATAAGGTGAAAACAAGATGGATGGTGGAAATTGCATAGTATCAACGAGTGTTAAACAACCGGTATCAATATAAAATTACTGATAAACTAATATTAAAACATCATAAAAATATATGGGTTAAAAAAATTAAATGTGTTGGAATTACCTAAATAATGTGAAATTATCGAATCCCATTAGTAATATTTACTAGTGGCATTAGTCGATAAAGTAAACATTTGATGAGCACCTAAGAACTCATAAACTAGTTATGAGGTATTATATATGTATTAAACTATGATATTTCAATCAAGATTACAGTCTTGAAAACTATCTTAATAAACATTTTAACTTTAGTCTCAATATTAGGAATTAGTAATATGACCCATCAAATTATATAAAGATATAAACCAACCGTATTCTAATATAGATGATGCTACAATATATTGCATGGTTGGTGAATGGTGATTAGTGACCTTGTGAATAAATTATTAAGCGAAAATCATATAGTGACTGGGAACATAAATAAATGCTACTATTATTTTTTTAATTAACCAACAAGTCTATCGATTTGTAGATGATGACAAAGTAATTAAAGTCTTAATTGAAGTTAGATGTTTTGCCTAATGAAGGATTGCTATCTTATATAAATACATTTTTCATTAGCTGATGGGTCTATTTTTTTTTGTGAAATATAATAATTAGGATATAATGAATAAATTAAAATACTTATGATTGTTTTACTGCTGTTTAGCTTCTCTTTATGTATAAAAGTCTACCATAATCGACAACACATTTTTTATAAAAAAAACCATTAAACAATTTCGGCTTGCTCAATACAATACTAAATAGGCTTATCAACATAAGCATGATTAAATTTTGAATTAGGAAAGAGTATTTATTTAATTAAAAAGAAAAATTTATACATCAATTTCAAAATAACTATTACTTCTAGATTGTTTATCAATAACAAGTTCATATTAATTAAAGTAATAAAAATACATATTTATCCTTATGATTTTTTGTTACTTTGAAAGTTAATTGAACATTTTATTTTTTTATCATTTTCAATGTGCATTTAATAAGAATAAAATGAATAAAATATTTAAAAAAATATATTAAAATTTAAAAAGGATACTTATTTTAAATTTTTTTTCATAATTCTAAAATGATAATTATTTTAAGATAGATGATAAATAGAAAGATGCGAGAGGACTATGGGTAAATTACCAACCCACCCCATAAACTAGAAGCCACAAATCCAGAATTGCAAGTCTTTTGTCAAATTTCACCCCAACCACACTTCTTACCAACGAATTTAAACTCACTCCTCACTCACATATTGGAGCGTGTTCACCACGCCCCACCAAAATCGCGTTTGTTACAGTAAGTTTTGTTTTATTTTATTATTTTTTCCATGAAACAGTTTCCCTGCCTATCTTGGCGTCACCATTTACAACCCCATTATTTGATTGATAGCGAGGAAATGCAGATAAAATGAATCCCAAATTCACATGAAATGAAAATAAAGCACAGTCACTGAACTCGCAGCCATTGTTATATATACATGTCTTCTCCTACAATCTCACCTTATGCGAGAAAGCCAAATCGAAATATTTCGAGTTTATTCAATGAAATGAATGATTACTTGTTTTTGTTTTTTGTTTTTTAATTTTTGATTTCCTGTCTTTGTTCGCATTTATGGCCAAGGGGAGAAGATTGACAACGAGCCGCAGTGAACGGTTACTCGGAAGTTTTAGTACTTTCAGTAATGGCCAAATCACTTCCGGCTCCGGCACGGATTCGTCGGAGTTAGGCGAGGAAGATGTTTGGTCGATCGTCGATGAGGGAGGAGAGCAGAATGACAATCTGATTGTTAATAACAGCGATTGGAATCCGCGAGCTGGAGTTGAGATCAACGGCGATTCGAGAGGCGGAGGCCGCCGGAGAGGAGTTCCGCGGGATGACCGGCACAACACGATGGGCGGATTATCGTTGGCGTTTGATGAATCCCTGGGCGGTAAAACGGCCTCGTCGAGGATCGTGCATCAGTACCGTGGGAATGACAGCGTGGCAGGTGGATCACCGGCGTCTTCTCGTCACATGGCCACGTCAGCGCCCGTGAACGTGCCGGACTGGAGCAAGATACTCCGAGTTGACTCGGTTGAGTCGCTGCGTGACTTTGATGACGGGTGGACTGACCGTGACTCGTCGGAGATGGTTCCACCTCACGAGTACCTGGCACGTGAGTATGCTCGGAGCAAGAAAAGCGGCGGCGCGTCTGTGTTTGAAGGAATTGGAAGGACTCTGAAGGGCCGTGACTTGCGGCGCGTGCGCGATGCGGTGTGGAGCCAAACGGGTTTTGATGGATAATAATCAATGGTATAGTTGTTGGTCTTTTAGATTGCCTACTTTTTGGACTTGAGCAATGATTCGGCTGAGTTGACTCAATTCAAAGCCGAGTCATCTCGGCAACGAGTGAGCTCAACATGATTGTTGCTGGATGATTATGAGCATCGATTTCTATTTTATTGAGATTTGGAATTCTAATTAGTAATTTTTGGATAATTTTAATTTCCAATTTGTAACATATAACTGAATTATGCTATACATAAATTTTTGGACCATTTTCTAATGGTTATCATCACTTTAGACTTTAATTCTGTTTTTTTCTTCCTCCCTCCTTCCTTCTATTACATAAATATTGTTGTTACGGTGGGATTTCATTGTCTTTTTTAAATTATTAAGGTGTTTTTTTTCAAGTTTTCCATTCCCATCCCTTTTAATTTGTTCAACTTCTCCAATAACAAGAGAAGATTATAGTTCAAATTGTTTTTATTGAACAAATTAATAGTCTTGAAAATTGAATGAGATATTTATGAAAGTGTAAATTAGTAAATCATTTCATTTGGTTAGTTGTTATCTTAAAAACTATGAATTAATTAAAACGATAATATTTAGTACACGGAGGGAGTATAATCTAAGAATGGCAATTTGGATTCAATTCAGCATAAATGGTGAACTTTAATGGCAGCTAACAAACTCATAATTTTAAAACCAAGACATTCCTACTATTAGGATGTAGATGATGATAATAATATGATATGAACTTCATATTAGGTCTTGATAGAAGAAGAATGTAAAGTTAATTATTCTGAAAGTAGATTCACAATTGACAAGATCAATCAACGGATGAAGCTTATTTTACACATTTGTTGCTATAGTTTAAGTTAAAATTCGTAAAAATTATGTGCGTTGTAGCTCTAAAATTAATAGATTATACAACTTCACCATACAACTAATTAATAAAAATGAATCGATAATAACTTCTTTATTAAGTGGGATACCTTATCAGAATATTATTTTGTAAGCTGTGTAAAATGATTAAATTAACAGATATAATAATGAAATAATTACTTTAAACCTTTCTCGTAAACAAATAAACATAATCAGTGATAGAATTGTGTCCTCCGACCACTAGAAACTTATATATAGAAATTGTCATTTGACCGGTAATTTGCATCTTGGCTCGGAAGAATACCATGAAAAGGTAATAATCAGAAAGAAAGAAAATGAAAGTAGAAAACTTAAATGGAGCGGGAAAGCTGGGGTCATAGAAGAGTACAAGTTGACAAAAGGTGAACAAAAGAGTAGTGCAACGCTAAGGATAAAAACAAGATGAGCAATTGTCAATATTATTGTGACTCGCCTTTTCAAACAAAAAGACTCAACTCTTTGTTGGGCTCACAATGCATAACTATTATTAGCCACTGGTTTTTCAATGATTTCTTATTATTTAATTTCCTCCAAAACTCACAATCACCACCACTCTTTGTTTTTTTGGGATATTTTGAAGGGCCCACTTTAAAAGGGACTATGATCAAATTTAATTTATAATATGAGATTCCATTTTTAATTGAATCATGAACTGGCATTTATGATCTAAATTAGTTCCTCACTAGCATTATTAGGCAACAAAATTATCTTTTAATCACTTGATATTGCTTTTGAATATTCGTATGAACTCATAAATTTCTTTTTCATGGCACGGTTTTTTCGTCTACTAATGTGATATATGATTATAACTACTTGTAAACTAAACACGATGTTAATCTGGTAGGACTATGTTTATTCTCAAATATGTAATCAATGTATAAAAGTCTAAATTATTCATTAACTATCACGCTCATATGTAAATATTTATACTTTTTCTGTTTTTAAAAGCTCGTCACTTTAATTTCTTTTATTTTGTATAATATGTAGAGGATAAAACAATTATTTTAATAGTATAGTAAATATTTCATTGATTTTATAATTCAAACAAACTTTTAGAAATAGGATGAGTAAATAATTTATTGAGTTCGTCAATTTTATTTTGAGATCTGAATGAATTAAAAGAATTCTACCAGCATTATAATACGTGTAGCATACACATTGTATGCATGTAGAATGGCTCAATAAGTGTCGTTAGCAAATTTGAGATGTATCATTAAGCAAGAAGGGTAAATGAGACAGTTATTGCAAAGTTGAAGGACTTAGATGCATGAGCTGCAAGCCCAATATTTTATTTTTCCAGCTCGAATTATATTGACTTAGTGGGCTGTTATCAAAGTCCAATATTCTTTTCATACTTGTCGTCATATTATCATCTGTTCTTCTTTTTATTTCTTACCCTGAGTGGCTTTCTTGTTTAATCAAAAAAAAAAAAAATTATCTGTTCTTCTTCTTGTAGCTGTAGAGTTTTCCTTTCGACAGTTTCTTCTTCCTGGAATCATAGCGCGTAATTAGGGTATTCATGAAAAGCGATTAAATCATTATTATTCTATATTTGTCAAAATAAGCTGTTAATGTAAATGCGTCGGCTAAATTATCTATAAAATAAAATTGCTCTACTTACCAATTAGCATTATATACCAAGTCATGCAAGAATCCATTTACAATATTATTGCAATCATATATAAGAAAAATGTAGAAAAGATTGGATTATTTATCCGAGAAGCTTTCCTTTTATTCATCATCTCAAAATCATAATACTAAGAACAGTAATTATAGCTAACATTTAAGTTCATTAAATTTAATTAAATAAATATTCTAAATCTATAGCATTCTAAATTGATGTATTACTCATTTTTTGGTTTAAATGTAACTATTATCCTTCTATTTATTTTCATTATTATTTCGGAATATTGACAATAAAATTGACAATAAATTGAAAAAGATATGTCAAGTTCAAATTATATTCTTGACACAGCTTCCTTTCACATGGTGGAGAGGAACTGAAATCCTGAACTAGAACCTCAACTATCTCCAAAAAAAAAAAAAAAAAGTTAAATATTCATATATTTTTTAAAAATCTCATTATTGATGATATTCGGTTTATGTTGGTACGAGGCAAGCTTTAAAATAAAAAAAGCCGTCCCCTTTTATCGTTAATGTTTGAATTTTTTCTCTGTCTTGAGGATAAAGTCAATATACAAGTAAGCTTTTCAAATCCCTAATTCACATTCTTCTGTCATATTCTCAGTCTCAGTTTTCAAATTCAGCTAAAAAGCCCCGATCTTTATCTGAATTTTTAGCTGAACAATACTTTATCTTTTCCCTTTTCAATTCAATAGATGGGTTGTGCTAAAAGCAAGGAACAGATACCGCCGCCTTCAAAACCTAACAGCTTTCCCGCCGCTGCCGCTGCTGATTCCCGGCAAAACCAGCAATACCACCTACAATCTGTCCAAAACCCAAAAATCAGCTCCGATCAAACAGTGCGGCAAAACCCAGCGCCGTCAAACCCTCCTCCGGCGAAACCCAGATCAGTCCCCAAGGCAGAAACAATACTGGGCAAACCCTTGGAGGACATTAAACAGTTCTATACCATTGGTAAAGAATTGGGTAGAGGTCAATTTGGGATTACTTATTTATGCACTGAGAACTCAACTGGCCATACCTATGCCTGCAAATCGATATTGAAGAGGAAATTAACCAATAAAGCTGATAGAGAAGACATCAAGAGAGAGGTTCAGATTATGCAGCACTTGTCTGGGCAGCCAAATATCGTGGAATTTAGGGGTGCTTACGAAGATAGGCAATCTGTTCATCTTGTGATGGAGCTTTGTGCTGGTGGGGAGCTTTTTGATAGAATTATTGCTAAAGGGCATTATTCAGAGAGGGATGCTGCTAAGATTTGTAGAGACATAGTTAATGTTGTTCATGCTTGCCATTTCATGGGAGTAATTCACCGTGATCTTAAGCCTGAGAATTTTTTGCTATCTTCTAAAGATGAAGGTGCTATGTTGAAGGCCACTGATTTTGGTTTGTCTGTGTTCATTGATGAAGGTCATATCTCGTCCCTCTAATTATATGTTATAGTGTTGGTAATTGGATTGTCAAAACCAATAATATAGGAGTCTTTAGTTGTTTGAGCTAGGTGATGAATCTGATTCGTTGTTGCATGACATGTTTAGGAGAACTGATAAAATAGTTGAAGTTGGATATGTGATATGACTGTTGCTAGGATCAAATAGTTGAAGTTGGATATGTGATATGACTGCTGCTAGGATCAAATAGTTGAAGTTGGATGTGTGATATGACTGGTGCTAGGCAAGGTGTCAAATTCTGACTCGTAGTGTATACCGAACCATAATTAAGAGACTTCGTCAAAACTTATACCGATAAATGGTCTTACTACCAAAATAATAAGTAAAAGAATATGTGATATAACTGCTGTTTTTTGTTGCTTAATCTAGGTATCAAATTTGGTTCATGGTTTATGCAGCCAACCTCAGTTAGGAGACCTGATCAAACTTAAACTGATTGACTTGTCTTAATTCCAAAATATCAAAGTAATTGGATATATAACTGCTGTTTTTAGTTGATTCATAGTGTATGCAACAGTTCTTAATTTGGAGGCCTGATAAAATTTTATTTTGTCTTACTATCAAAATCAATAGCTAAATATGTGATATAGAACTAATTTCATGCTTCTTACGTGCTTGGGAAATTGTAAATCGTGCATATTATATGCTATATATATGGATAATATGCGACATAAAGTTGTTGGAATCCTTGATATTTTGCTTGATGTATTCAAGGAGTAACAGAGTGGCTCATCGTCACTGAGTTTATGCACATAGAAGGGATTAGTAGAATGTATTGTGCAAATTAGAGCAGGATGGTTGAATTAGGAGAACTGCGATGAGTTTATATTATTTGGGATAAGTTGTGATAATTTGGATTAATTTGTGATTTTGCAGGGAAGAAGTACCACAATATAGTAGGCAGTGCCTACTACGTTGCTCCTGAAGTATTAAGGCGCAGTTACGGGAAGGAAATAGATATTTGGAGTGCAGGAATTATGTTGTATATTCTACTGAGCGGTGTACCACCTTTTTGGGCCGGTAAAGACGGAATTTCTTGAGTTATTTAGATTTCTTGATAACCACCTCTCTGAACTTGTTGCACATCATTGAACAGAAAGTGAAAAGGGAATTTTCAATGCTATCCTAGAAGGAGTTATTGACTTTGAAAGTCAGCCATGGCCATCCGTATCTCACAGTGCAAAGGATCTGATTAGGAGGATGCTGACCCAAGACCCGAAAAAGCGAATCACTTCTGCTCAAGTTCTCGGTACGAAAATCCACCACTACATTTGTCAACTCTAATGGTATAGTTCTTTTGGCTTTATACTTATTGTGTTTCTATAACTAGATCATCCGTGGCTCAAAGATGGCGGTTCAGCTTCAGATAAGCCCCTAGATAATGCTGTTCTATCTCGAATGAAGCAATTCAGGGCAATGAATAAGCTCAAGCAGCTTGCATTAAAGGTACCGCTTCTTTTCAGCTATTAAATGGTTTCGGTTTATAATGATAAAAATGGCTTTAGTTCACTCACCCCCAAAGAGAACTGTTTGATTAATAATCTTTGTTTCCTGAATCGAGATGGCTATTCTTTCTCTATTGAATCTGTGTAGGTTATTGCTGAAAGTCTGTCCGAGGAAGAAATTCAAGGACTGAAAGCGATGTTCACAAACATGGACACTGACAAGAGCGGCACAATCACCTATGAAGAACTGAAGTCGGGTTTGGCACGTCTCGGTTCCAAGCTGTCTGAAATTGAAGTTAAACAACTAATGGAAGCTGTAAGTAGAAATCAGCTTTGACATATATACCCTTAACATTGAACTTAATTTTCAGTTCAACTGTCAGTATCATTAATAATGCGTGTGTAACACATTGCAGGCCGATGTGGATGGGAACGGAACTATTGACTACATCGAGTTTATATCCGCCACAATGCACAGATACAGACTGGAACGAGACGAACATTTATACAAAGCATTTCAATACTTCGACAAGGATAGGAGTGGGTGAGTTTTTCAAGCATTATTTTTACCTTTTCTCCAGATATTGACTATTAAGTATAGATCTAATTCTTCGATGTGCAGTGAGTTTCGGGGACTTTCACATGTGCAGTTTTCTTTCTCTTTTACATTTTATGGCTTGAGTCGTGGAAGTTATTTGGTTAACATGATTCTTTGAAAATTCAAGAGCTTGATTTGTGACAACTTGAATAAACTTTATCAACATATTTCTTTATAGGTATATAACGAGAGACGAACTAGAGAGTGCCATGAAAGAGTACGGTATGGGAGACGAAGCCAGCATTAAGGAAATTATATCCGAAGTGGATGCAGATAATGTAAGTGAAAAGATGAGATAATTGTACTTTTGAAATGAACATAAATGTTACTTTTACAACTGACACAACTGAACCTGCTGGATTGATAGGATGGGCGAATCAACTACGAAGAATTCTGTACGATGATGAGAAGCGGATTACATCAACAACAAACACTTATCTAGTTATACATCAACTTTTGGATGGAAAACATGGCGATAGTCCATGGAGAAGCATAATTTATTGAATTTAATCTGTTAAAATTTTTGAACTCAAAATGGAGATGAACTTAGATTTTATTTTATTAAAAAAATTTGCCAGTACGGGACTTGCAATAACGACAAAGAAAAATCCTCATCCCCGGATGTGGATTCGAACTTATGACCTTTGAGATCACAACTTCAGTCTCATTTGACTAAGATCTTTGACACGTGAACTTACTTAAAGGGATAGATTCGAAGCCTAGTCTTCCGAGAGCTTGCTTTTTGAGCACTTCTAATCCATCTAGTCATATAAAAGCTTTGCTCACTTACCAACAATTCAACTTTAGGCTTAATATAACTGCCATCTATCTATATATATATATATATGCACTTTTAATTGGCTTTTTATAATTTAATTAATTTCAGTAAAATTGTTCGAAATCAAAATTCAATAAGTAGACAACCTTGCCTCGAGTTTGAATGATAAGCAAAATAAAGTGCATGGAATACGGCCGATATCATCATTGATGATTGTTTTGGTTAACTTGTTCAAAACTATCCATCTAATATTCTATCTTGAACAAGAAATATAGACAAATATGTCAAGCAAAAGTTATAAATCCAAGTAGCAGTTAGAGAAAATAATAGGGAGTGGATGGCTTATTATTATAACAGGAAGGGACAAATTGATTGCAAAGGAAAAGGCCAACTCAAACACAGAATAGGTGGTTTTAAATAACACCATTACATACAGACAATAGTAGAAAAAATAATAGCCATACATTTATACAGACAATACAGAGATACGATCTGCAAAGAAGAAAAGATGGAAATGTAGCTTACAAACTCCTGAATGCAGAATACATCCAATATTTGTTGAAGAAAGTAAACCAGTTCAAGACAAAGCACCAATCACCACATTACTTCCTACAGAAAATGAAGCTCCTGAAATCCGTACATGTGTTGAATTCAAGTGCTAGATTGTATTTGGAAACTTTCTTTTCAAAAGTTCAATTGAATTCATTTACGCATTACATAAATAATAATAGTAATTGTACATAAAACTTTCAAAGGGAAAGTTATAAAAATAGGTTAAAATTTTGAATTAATTTCAATTTTGTATTCACATCCTATATGTTCTAAGTTACATTTTCCCCTCTTACATTTTACGCGTGTTTTTTGAATTTTTTTATCTTACTTTATCATTATCTCTAAAACCGTTTATTTCTTTTCGACATGCCTCTTCAAAATTTTTTATTCATCTTATTTTTATCTTCGAAACGTCATTCATTATGATATACTTTTCCGAAAAATTTTTTCACAATAGTTCGATATCTGGTAAGAAATTGGTAGGTACGTGTTAACTGATAGGAAAACAAGTTGTGTCAAATTTATTATGGAATATGGTAGGTAACACAAATACATGTCAAAATTAATCTCCATTGTAGTAAACAAACAATTATAATCTTAAATGTAATAAAATGTATTAAAAAGTGATTACAATACATGTAATAAGAAACTGGTAAGTACGTGGTAAGTAACTAGTAAGAAGAACAAATCGTGTCAAATTCGTTATGAAATCAGGTAAGCAACACAAATACACTAAGGGCATCTCCAACCCTGCACCATGGATTTTCACTTCAAACTCTATAATTTGAAGTTGCTAGAATATTTATTCTCCAACCATTCATTTCAAATTTCCACATCAAAACAAAATATTATTATTTTATCTCTTTCTAACTAACCCAAATAATAAACAATCAATTAAAATAAAATAAAGAATAAAAAAACAAACAAAATAAAAAAACAATATTTTATTATTTGGAGTTGCTACAGTGCAACTTCAAAAGATACTTCAAATTTGAAGTTGCACTGTAGCAACTTCATTCTTTCAAGAATTTCATTCTTTGAAGAAAGAAATGAAGTGCCAACTCCATTTTTTGAGGTGGAGTCGGAGATGCCCTAAGTTTATCTCTATAGCTGGTAAACAAACAATTATAACATTAAAAGTAACGAAAATACATTAGAAAGTGATTCTCCTGCATGTAAGATAAAACTCTACAAAGTATTGAATAAAAACAGCAGGTATCGGAGATGTGTCAAACAACTACAGAAACATACAAAGTTTTTAATTGATTAAACAAATATTGAAATATATATACTTTACCAATAGCTCCTTCGGGTTAGACCAAGAACACTGCACTCCTTTTTGTAACCTTATGAGCCCCAATATGCCAAAGAGCATTGGGTATCCGAAACCTAGACAAGTCCATCCCTTGAACAATGAAAATTCAGCATCACATATAAATTCTACCAAATAAACCTATACAAAAAATTCGCTATGATATTTATATTGATACCTTAACTGATTCTCATCAGTTTTAGGAACCCATAGTAATAAATTACAGTATTTCTCAATTTCCCACACCAACAAATCAAGGAAAATTGTGAATAAATAAATTTATCTGTTTTTTTTACCCATATACTATAATTCCAATGCATAACTAAAATCAGTTTGCTGAATATACCTCTAGTTGAGTCTTCACATAATAAACTAATACCGGTTCCACTGAACCATCAATTGAATTTCAGGCAGATAAATTACTTACAAGTAGATTATTTCCGTACATGCCATATAAAAATAGTGTTGAATTATTCCAATTGTCAATGCTTTTTTCTCAGTTCTGCCCTCCTTTATTCCTCTAATACCTGACAAAAGGTAAGACAAATATGGCATACACACAAGTGTGTGCATACATTAATTAAATCCAGTGTCATGTAAGCAAGCCCCGGAAGATCACGAGAACATATATGACATTGTAAGAAAATGCCTGGATATAAAAAAGAATTACTAACATGTTATGTCGCATTTAAAATTGGACAATGACTGAACCAATTCATTCAAAAGCTTAATTAATATAAGTCTACATGTATCTTCACAGAATCAACTGATACTAGTTCCACAGATCCATCATCTGACCTATAGGCAATTCATCAGTAAAAAGTAGAGAATATATATTGCAGTAATCCAACTAAATTTCGATGGCTTGCACCAATTTGATGATGATTGACAAGAGAGGGGTTTTCTAACAAGAAAAGAGGAGATGAATAAAATGCTGACAGAATCTGCAAATGGGCTGCACATTATTTTGCAAAAAATACAATATGATTTCCAGCATTCTTTCACACCTTTTTTAATTAAACTATTCATATCATCCTTGTCTTGAAATTTTTTATGTAAGCGCAATTGCGCAAATTTGAAATAAACTTGGTCTTGGAAATTTATCACCGCACTGGTCAAATTTTAAAAGTTGAAATTCAAATTATGAACAAAATCTTTGAATTTCCCATTGCTGATTGGTATGAAACAATTTCCAAACCCACCTCTTGCATGACTACTGAGAGAAACAATGTTAATGCAACCAGAAACAAGTGGTTTATTTTATCTACTAATATTCTAGCCTTCTTCTGTATCTTGCTTCTACATGTTAATTTACTAAAACAAAACCAGTAGTTCCAAAACCATCTTTTCTAGGATAACTAGCAAAACAAAGCATTCCATCTTTAATTACAACTGCACTTAAATATCTAACTAGGCAAGGAGTAGTCACTCGTCTACGCTAAGATCTTGCTTTCTCATGCAAAACAATAACTACGTAAAACACAAAATTCAGAAATGATATCAAGTATGGTTCATCTCTTTAGCTGAATCATATTATCCCAACCCATAATCACAATCAGATCTATTGATCATACCTGCAGATTGTAGTGGCGTCTTCAGGGGATTAACTGATATTGGTTCCCACTGGTCAACCATCATACATTTAGGATATTCATCAATTTCAAGTTCCATACCTGCTAGATCATTAAAAAAAAAAAGAACACGTTAATGCGATGCGAAAAAAACTGGCAATAGAACATAAACACAAGAGATATGGACAACATTAACCCATGGGAACACCTTACAAGGATATCTTTTTTCAAATGAGACTCCGTTTGAACACTAGACCAATTGATCCCTTGAACAATGCAAAAATTCACCAACCCAAAACTTTTAGATGTATCAAACAAGTACAGAAACATACAAGGTTTATATAAGATTAAACAAATATTGAAATATAAATACTTTACCAATACCTCCTTAGGGTTAGACCAAGAACTGCACTCCTTTTTGTAACCATATGAGACCTGATATGCCTAAGAGCATTGGGAATTCGAAACCTAGACAAGTTGATCCCCTCGAACAATAAAAAAAAAGCATCACACAGAAAAAGATAAATTCCACCAAATAAACTCATGTAGAAGCATACAAAATTTTTCATGATAAAATCAATTCCAAGGTATAGCCTTATCTGCAATGTTAAACTAAAAAACCATTCGATACCAATACAGTATAAGAAGGAAAATTTATGTGATATATAGCCATGAACTTATTCCATCTTCAATTTTGAAATAAACGAGCAGAAATGCAAAAGCAATGGTACATTTAACTAGGCATGTATGTTATTTGCAAGAGTATTCGCACAGTTATGAGAAATATCCAGCTTTTCATGCAAAGCATTAATCGGCTAATCAATCTTTTGATATATATTCAAAACAAAAGGTTCTCAATAATATTGGTACCTCAACAGATTCTCATCAGTTATAGGAACCCAATAGTAATAAATTACAGTAGTTCTCAATTCCCCACACCAACGAATCAACTTCGAAACAAGGAAAATTGTAAATATATTATTTTATCTGTTTTTAACTATATACTATCATTCCAATGCATAACTAAAATCAGTTTGAGGAACATACCTCTAGTTGTGTCTTCATTACTTGTAGATTTTGTACTAGTATAAAAAATCTATTGATGAAAAGATTATTCACAAGAGAAATACAATTCTAGTTTCTCATTCAAAAAAATTTCAAATAGCAATATGCGGGACAAGAGCAATTGGCAATAGCACGGAAAAAAAGACATAAAACGCCAAATATGAGGACAACAAACAAACAAGGACACAAGTTAGAGCTTCCATTGGGATATCTTCTTTCAAAGAAATTCGATTTCTTCAACACAAGATCGATTAATTCCCTCAAATCGTACAAAATTTCAACAACAAATAGAAAATTAAGTAAGATAAGTACCACCAAATAAACAAGTGCAAAAACATAGAAGTGACGAAAAAAATTTATTTAGTACACACGCTAAAACTCGGATTGAACAAATAAAAAAACAAAATACCCTTGCACTGGAATAGTAGAGAAAAAATATTGTAGCAATCAGACTAAATTTAGTCTTATTTCATAGCACTGTCTTGAATATTATTAAAGCACTTGTAAAATATCAAAGTTGAAATCCAAATAATCAACAAAAAATTATGAATTTACCTTTGCGCTGGATATGGTGATTGAGATTGAAGAAATTGGTCTCTCTACTAGTTTTTTAGTTATAGAAATCCACTCATAATCAACTATATTTTCAATTGCAGTTCTTCATTTGCCTACAGCAAGGAATCAAGGGCGAAACAAGGAAGTTATATATCAATTATTTGGTTTGTTTCCTCAGCTGTATCATATCATTTCGATAAAATCAAAATCAGTACAGTACCTCTATCAACTGATATTCCACAGATCCATCATCTAACCTTCATGCAATTCATCAGTAACAAATAGATTATTTCCATATCTGCCATATAAAAAAAGTTAAATATACGGAAACAAGAGCAATCAGAAATGGAACAGAAAATAAGACATTAAAAGCTATAGATACGGACAACATTTAATCACAGAAACAACTTGGAGCTTCTGACGAGATAACTTCTTATAAACTGAAATGAAGGGCCATCTATGATCAAGCTTCACATTGAGCTCAATAGATTCCAAGATCTGTGACATAGGGATGGTGGTTAAATGTGGCCGTATAAACAAGAATACCTGGTGGTTGCTACTTTCATTTAAAAGTATCCTACTAAATTATTTGGCATAACATGTGAACACCGAAATCAGTCATGAATGAAGGTCTTTGATGAGATTGATGTAGTGTTGGGTATGTTCTATGTTCCAAAGGACAACATTCTAGAGACATTTGTTCTTCTTAGGTGGCATAAAAGATTTGAATGGAATATACAGCAACTTACTGGGTTTCTATAAACCTTTCCTCATGAAATGTGTTTCAAAGGGAACCATTTATTCAGATCTCATTTGAAACACTATAATTTTACTAAAACAAAATCGCTTACACGAATTACTTCATCATTATAGATAATTAGAAACAGAAAAGCAAATATATTGCTCTAACCTTTTCTGATGGAACTCCAGATTTTTTGGTTTCTGTGATCACATCCACATGGTTGGAGTTTCCTGCTCATGTTAATTTGTGGCCTCTCTTCTGCACCTCTTGCAAATGTTTTTCTCATCAATCTGGTGTAGCTCCTGTTTTGACTTCATAGGATAATTTTCATCTCCCTTTACCTTCTCCGGAGGATCTTCTTCATGAATACCTAGGAACCTCCAACATGCCCTCATTTTCATTGCATTCTGGGGTGATATGTTCCCTTTACTGCTGTTCTGGACAGCGGACTGAATTATCTCATGTATCTATGTGAATGGATGGAATATCAGTTATAATAGAAGAGAGAGTACTTTTTTATAATATATACCGTGATAGAGAAATTACAGTTGCATCATCTGCAAATACACTTGCAGATTTTGAACACTAATCTTTTGCAATATGAATCTCCTCTGGAACTTGATATCCTGCATCACAAATGAAATAACTATGTGATTACCTTATCATATGTTGAGTGACAAATTATTTGAGTGGGAGGGAGTATAGGAACTACTCATTATTAAGCAAACCCTTTAACTACTTCACTAGCTGAAGTATCAGTAACTTTGCTTCCATCACTAACTTAATTTTCTTTTGGTTCTTCCTCTTCATTATTCTTGACATTTTGTACCTCTTCTAGGAGGCTAATTTCTTAAGATTTTATTGTCTAATTTTGCTACCTCGGGATTCTTGAGTGATGACATCTGATGAAGATTTAAGACATTCTTGTGGTTTGTTCTGTGCAAAGTAGTTAAAAGCATCAACTAACAACAACAATCTCCGAAACTAAACTTGGATAAGAGTGATCAACCTTTCAAAAAAATATACAACAGTAAACTTGGATACGAGTTTCATTCAAACACTAAGCAAGGGATATATACAGAAAATGCGCAAGGAATACGAAACCGTAAAAAGAATCATCGAAGCATTTTACGGCACTCATGAAGGCAACATTACACAATAAATTGAATTAAGATAGCAACCTACTTCACATGGAAAAAGTGACACGTCAAATGGAATCTGGAAACAATACCTCGCTCGGGTGGACGAGTTTCACTGCATGGAGAGATCAGCCAGTAGCTACATAAGTCAAAATTTCCAAGAAAACCACACAGATGTAGCATATTATACAACATACTTGACAGATGTAGCGTAGAATAGTTTACAAAATAAATTAAAGAAAGTGCTTCATCAATTACATAGAACTTTCTAACATAGCCTGTGCATGGGCAGAAGAGAGAATATCAAATATCCTGACCTGCGAACAAAAGCAACCTTCGAGCAAAAACACAACTCTCTTGCCCTTGAAACTTCCAGCAAGAATAATCAAAACAGTTCCTGGGGTAATACTCGCCCTACAGGTAACATTGCCTATTCATGAAAGCTGCTTCAAGAACACAACCATCTTGAACCTTCCAGCAAGAATAATCAAAACAGTTCCTGGGTAATACTTGCCCTACAGGTAACACAAAAAAGAATCAAAGCTCAGCATATTTTCAATGAAGGCCATTTATCCAAACCTTGAATAAAATCAATGAATATAACAGAAAATATTCTGAATTGCTTATTTTCTAACATTCCGTTTGATTAAATTGATACCACCGTTCTAAATCGTACAAAGACGCTAAAGATCAACAGACAGAAGTAAATTCAAAAAGACAAAATCGAATACAAAACAAACAAATTGAAGCATTATTGTTAATCGATCTAAAGCATACAAGCATCTCAAGCAGAGTAAGAAAGAAAATGATATAGAACATATTGAAGGCAACAACAAATTTCTTTTAAAAAATGAACAGAGAAACTTATACACAGTGACACCTGAGCTTGGTGCGTTTGTGCTTGCGTTTATTGAGCAGAGGCTATCAGCCGGGTAAAACTTGGGCAGCTTTTTGGCAGGAGCAGCTAGCTTGGGCTTAGATTATGCTTAGGAAAAAATGCCGCCACTTTTAGCTTTAATAGACCACAAACCCCTCATGTGGTACATCTTGGAACTGGAAAATTTGCCAATTCCTCTAGCAAGATCTGGATTCCTGCTTACCTTAGGAGTCTTGGGAGCCATTGCTAAAACTCCAAATTGTCTGCTTTGAGATTATGCGAGGCCTGAAGGAAAAATGCAGAGCAAGTGCTACTGATGTGTTTGATATGTTAACATAGAGTAATTTAATTAGAGATCAGAGATGCAGGATTAAAGGAACATGTTACTAGAGTAATATGATATATTAAAAACTTTAGTATCTAGTTAAATTTCTTAAATGGTAAGTGGTAACCTTGAAAACTTATTGCTTGTGGGAAAAAAAAGGATAGATCGTTGTACAAATATATCTGCGCGAAGCATTAAAATTTCCTTTGCATTATGTGTGTCCTCGCAATGCAGACTATCTACATCTTCTGCTGGTGCTGCACTGATGCTGGATTAGTTGCATTGGTGCTATAGTTCTGATCAACCTCATTTGTAATGATTTCAAAACTTTCTTCTCCTTTAGGCTGCTCAAGACTCTGCAAAATCTACCAAGCAAAGTCAACAAACAAATTAATTCCAAATTGAACTAAGACTCTGCAAAGTTCCACTCTAACCTTTTCAGTTGAAGCAATCCTCATCACATATAAAGTCACTGGATACTTCAAGTCCGAACAAATCTTTCAGAGTAGGGGCTGCATTCGTTATCAAACCATGCACTAGTTAAGAAGATTAATCAGACCAGTTATAAACTCAGAACAAATCTCAGGTCAAATACAAGCAAATCATAAAGAAACCACCTTTCTCTTTCATGAACAAACAACATTAAATTAGATTCTACAAACAAGAGAACTTATTCTTATGAACTTAATTATATACCCAACTTCAAAATATTGGGTACAAACAACTAATGTAAACAAAAGGCGAAACCTTTGAAAACAATTTAACATAAAATTAAAAGAATCATTTCAGAAATAACTTGTAGTGTTCTTTTTTCTTTTCCTACTCTACCCATCTGCTAATATACATTTCATTATTGATTAATAAAAAAAAATAACGTAGCCACTCACAAAAACCAACTTCAAAACTCTAGGTAAAACAGTAGCAAAATGAATAGAAAGAGAAAAGAAAGGGTGCTAATTACCTATAGTGGCTTCCAGCGAAAGAAGAAGAGAAATAGAGGGGAACAAAATGAGCAAGAAAATGAGTTCAATCTTGTTAAACCTCATGTTGTATTCTTGATTTGAAGATCTAGAGTTTATTTTATAATTCTTACTCAGTAATAACAGCAGCAAATATATATATATACAAGATGCTTCACAGCAGTTGCCTTCAGGCCAAATTCAGAGGCAAATATCAATTTTGATAGAAAACAAAGAAAGAAAAATCTGAATACTTACTTGATCGAAGTCAAACAACACAAAGAGAATCCCAATGTACACCAGCTCAGTAATAACATCAGAAAATACACACACACACACAAAAGATGCTTCACAGCAGTTGCCTTCAGGCCAAATTCAGAGGCAAATATCAATTTTGATAGAAAACATGGAAAGAAAAATCTGAATACTTAATTGATCGAAGTCAAACAACACAAAGAGAATCCCAATGTACACCAGCTCTAGTATACTTCATCAAACTATGATCAGATCCAAACAAATCTAGGGGCTGCATACTTTATCAAACTATGCACTAGAATTGCTTTTCATCTGTCAATTAGAGTCATTAAAAGTATTCCAATCAAAGGATACGTCAAAATTTTTTTGAATGGAATGGAGGTTGGCGATAAGCACCTGGGATGGCACCCAAGCCTATACCTCAAACTAGAGTGGAGCTTCATGTAATAACGAAACCGAACCGAACCGAAATTTTTAAAATTATAAAACCGAAACCGATCCGAAATAAGTTCAGTTCAATTTTTTATTCGGATTTTGTTCGATTCTGCTCACCCCTACAAGTTGAAATTATTTTAATGGGGTTGTAGCATTTAGATTCTTATTTTTGTTAAGCTTAATAGAACAAGACCCACGTGAACTTATTCATAAACATCAATCCACTTCTAAATAATCTTTTATTTTTCAAAAAAGTTACAACTAGCCTCTTTGACTTGCAAAAAGTGAACTTATTTACCCTCTAAATTTTTTCAAAGATTTAACTTTTTTTTCTCTAATAAGAAGTTGATAAGTGATATTGGTTCATTTTTTACAAGTTCGAGAGATTATTTAAAACTATTTTATAAATTCAAGAAATTATTTAAAATTTTTAAAAATTCATAGTACCAAGACTTTTTTTTTATTAGAAAGCTCTATTCCATGTACATAACGTAGAAAAATATTTCATATACATCTTTTAGCTATCTGATATGCGAGGGTAAATGATTGTTTATTAGTATTTTTTTATAATTTGTTAATTTCAAAGGATTTCTCATTAAATATACTGCCATCAAGTATTTTTTATAATATTTTCTTCCAGTCCTCAGTACACACCATAATTTTAGTAATTTCAAGTCTCGGGGTCCAATTCATAAATTGAAATGAATACAGGCTGGCTTATTTGGCATCAAGTATATTTTATATGCATAATGCATTATTCAAAGAAAAAAACACAATAATTTTTGTGTATCTTGTGAATATACATCTGCTATGAAGAGCCATTTTTAGAACTGTAAATAATCTAGTGAAAGAAATTTGCCATTTGACAATTACTAACCTTTCATGTCATTTGTCAATGGCATCTTTGTGAATGCAAAATTCCCAATTAGTCGAGTCTCATTTAATTTAGAGGGCAAAAGAGTAGTTTTTTTACAATTCAATGTCTATTATAATTTTACAAAGATTAAATGTTTCAAATAAAAATTAAGATTCCGATGCGTAAAATAAAAAATTAAAGGAAAATCAAAATCAAAATACTTTCCTTTAGTAGAATTTAAGTGCAAGTTGAACAATAATGCAACTATATAAATAAATTTTCTATTTCATGTTGTCTTTATGTTATTGATATAGTACACGTGGTCCCTTATAATAATAAATATATCTTAGATTAAATTTCAATAATTAAAGGCATAAACCCATCATCAATTATTAGATTGGTAAAATGAGTCCGCTAAATTTGGTTTCTTTTATCAATACCTTCCTAAATTTTCTAAAGAATCTTTAAACCTTCTAAACTTGATAAACTTAACCTTCAAACCCCCTCAATTTGGTATAAATGAAATGATAGTTACTTCATGAAAATAGAGTAGTCATATGAATTGTATACCCAAAAGTACATATTTGATTTAACTTATGTGTTAATTGAAAAGGCTCAAAGATTCAGTTATGTCAAGTTGAGGAAGTTCAAAGGTTCACGTGTCAAGTTCAGGGGTTGGAGGTTTATTTTTACCAAGTTTTAGGAGTTCAGAGATTTATTTGAAAGTTCATGAGATATTAAATAATGGCTTAATGCATCTACACCTCCTGAACTTGTTAAAAAAATGTTGTTGCCACTCTGAACTTTGAAATGTGACAAATAGCCACTTGTACTTGTCTAAATGCGTCAATGTACCCCCTCGTAAAAATATTGATTTTAAGAACAAGAAGATGAAAACAATGGCAAAAAATCGATACAATATTATGATTAATTAAAGAAAATATTTAGAATAGATATGAAGTTTTGAAGAAGACGAAAAACATATATTAGAGATTTTGAATTGTAAGAATTAGAATGTTAGGGATTTTTTTATTCATTTTATATTCTACCAACATACTTCACACGCGTGTATTTTGATGGTCATCCACATAGTAAGACAGGTCAACACAAGGGGGTAAAGTGACACGTTTTAGACAAGTACAGGGGGCTATCTGTCACATTTCAAAGTTTAGAGTGATAACAGCCATTTTCGAACAAGTTCAGGGGAGTGTAAATGTATTAAACCTTAAATAAAAGTTATAAGTTCAAGAGGTTTAACATATATTTTATCTATTAGGCTTTGATTGGGAGTAAGTTTTGTAAGAATTATAAAGGAAATGAAATGAGAGGATGGTATTTTAAAGGAAGATATTTGAGAGAAACATAAAGGATTATATAATATTATGTTTGGGAGGAAGGAGGTGTTTTTAAAGTAAAAGTAACTTGTAAATTACTTAAATATCCTTACAATCAAAAGAGTTTTATCAATATATAAAAAAACTAATGGCAAAATAGTAATAATATTAATCATCCCACAAGATTCGATCAAATTTGGGGGAAGCAAATTGTTGGAACTGGGCGTAAATGAGGAGAAGAGCTTCCTTTCAATTTCTGTCATTTTTCCTACCATCCTTGCTCCCAAGCATCTGATTTTCTTTTCTTTCCTCTACCATCCCATCAAAACCAATCATCCAAACAAAACCTTAGAGATGTGCGTGAGCACATATACATAGCTATCCATCGTCAACGTCAACACAATTTGAAGCTCTCATCTCTAACAATCAAAATGCTTCAATTTTCCCAAATCAAACTAATTAATCCCAACTTATAAGATACGAATCACTTTTGATTTAATATGGCTACTTATAATCAGTGTAATATTTGAAAGTGATTGTGATTTGAGCTCAAATTCTAAGAAGGCTTTTAAGGTTCTCTCCGTATATGATTATTGATTGATAAATCATATGTACTTTGTTGTAAAATGAATATGATTAACCATTCTCAATTACTTCGGTTAATAAATACATCTCGTGTGTAAATTTGTAACTATATATACACTCTAATTAGTATTATTTGAATCAAAACACATTCTTTTATATATAAATACACTCATGGGTTGCATTTAGTGGGTAGCAATTTCAGGGAACAGTTATAGAAAATACTTTTTAAAATTCGGCAGTTTTTAAAACTTAACTTTGAACTCATCCGCTTTCTAAAATGAATATGTAAAAATGTAAAGTTACTTTTAATTTCTAATATGCTATAACAACAAGGTAAATGCATCATTTGATTCTCATTTTCGGATGACATCCTCAAATTGCAAAAGGATCAGTTAACCTCCACAATTTGATAAGAATGTATTAGTTTTTCCTATAAATGTCACATGTCAACTTTTGATTGGGGAAAATTTAAAAAAATTACAAATTTAAAAGTCAAATCAACCATATTTTGACATGTGACGTTGAAGGGGATAGTGGTTTACCATTGCTAAGTTGAGAGGATATTTGATATTTATGCGTGACATCCGATTTTTGTTTTTCAAGTTTTGACTTAACAACTTAAAAAAAAGCTTAATCCATCAAAAAGTTCTCCAACTTATCTCAAAAAATTTGTGCCCCCTAAACTTCATAAATATTTCTACAACTACTTCGACTTCGAAAAGTACATCTTTGAAACGCATCTTTCCCTCTAAATCACTTTCAATCAAGGAAGTGAGCCACACCCGCTATCATGTGTGGGTTTGAAAACAAGACACATGCCATTATATTATAAAAAATTTAAAAAAAATACTAAAATTCCCTATCTTCCAAAATCTCATCCCGTTCACTTTCATCAAATACCCTACGTCAGCATCGAGCTTTGGCATATCGATGGTAGAGACAAGTATAGCATGCAATCATCCTGAAAAAATCACACAAAAAGAATTGAAATTCAGCTTTGAAAACAAAGTAAGGGTCAGTTTGGGATTACTTTCCCAGGTTGCTTTTCCGAAAAGCTCAATTTTCAAGCTTTTGCTATAAGCAGTAGTGTTGATTTTGAAAAAAATAAATCAGACAGTTTCTAATTATATCGTATGAAGGACCAAAATATGTTATTCAAAGTAAAAATATGTAATTCTATTAAAAGTTTGTGAGGGCAACTTACTGGGACAGCAGCTTGAAAAGCAATACACTGTAACGGGCTAAGATTTTAACGCTTAAACACCGTGCGGCACTAGCACAAAACGACCAATGATTATGCTAGCAAAGCCTTTGCGAGAATTCTTACACAAGTAGCGCTACGAATGCGGAAGCTAAATAAGAACTATAAAGAGAGCCTTTGTGGGAAACTTTACAAGTGTTTATAGCTTAACTTTCTAATGTGATTACAAATGGGTGGAGAGTTACATATTTATAAGAATTCTCCACCTCCTTAACGAACGGTCCGGATAGATCTTCTGGAATTATCTTCGATCCGAAGGCTATTACAATTCTAATTAGAATTTTCTATACAAATATCTATACAACTAGAAAAATCTAGATGGATTCTAGTTTATTCCACACACATGTTGTGAATTCTAGATGTGTGAAGACTAAGTTAGAAAGTTATACAAAATTCTAGAATATTTCTGAGAAAACCTCCTTTTGCTGCGGAATTCGCACGGGAAGTGCCGTTGCGTGCCATCTTGCGAGACTTTGCGATGTGATGCGAGAAACTTCGCATGTCCAAGTGTTGGGCCGTGTCATTCTCCCCCATTTGAGATGGCAATGCCCTCGTTGCCATGTACTGCGCTCAACGACCCTTGTGCTTCAAACTCCTCGATCAAGTTTGAAAATTGCCAAAGTTTCTTCGCGAATTCCCAACTTGTCTCGATAGTTGGCATGCCTTTCCACTTTACTAAGTACTCCTTAGTGGCAGCTCCGTTGCGTGCTCGAACGACCCTCTTCGAAAGGATTTACTCAGCTTCTTTCTCAAAATGTTCTACCGAGTTGCGATCTTTCTTAGGCCTTGTCAACTATTATAGGTGTTTCATTGAGGGGCATTCGGCCATTGCCTCACCTCTCACCGACTTGCTAAAGAAGGGATAAACTTGGTGTTGAGCAGCCAAGCAGCAAACCGCATTCGAAGCCCTAAAGGATGCGGTAACTAGACAACCAGTTCTCGCACTCCCCGACTTCGACAAGCCATTCGAAGTATGCACCAACGCCTCTGATTTTGCCATAAGAGAAGTGCTGATGCAGGATGGCCATCCCATAGCTTACGAAAGCCGAAAGCTTAATGATATCGAGCTACGATGGCCAAACCGAACGTGTCAATAGCATGCTCGAAGTCTACCTTCGACATTATGTGGCGGCCAATCAAAAGGATTAGGTAAAGTTGCTTGACATTGCCCAATTCTCATATAATCTCATGAAGAGCGAGAGCACCGGCAAAAGCCCATTCGAGATTGTCTTGGGGTTTTAACCAACAACACCCAAAGACATTGTTAGCGGCTATAAGGGGAATAGCCCGCCCGCTTACAAGTTCGCCAAAGATTGGCAAGAAAGGGCCAATGAGGCTAAGCTCTACTTAGAGAAGTTGGTCAAGCGTACCAAGAAGTGGGCGGACAAAAAGAGAACACCCCGCGAGTTTCAAGTTGGAGATCAAGTCCTAGTGAAACTATACGAGCATGGACGAGTGCGTGGACTTCACAAAGGACTAATGCGAAGATACGAGGGGCCATTCGTAGTAATCAAGAAGGTAGGCTTAGTAGCATACAAGCTGGAGTTGCTCGAGGCATACTCTAAACCTCACCTTGTCTTTTCATGTGAACCTACTCAAGCCATACCGTAAAGATCCCGACAGCGAGGAACGCAACATCAACAAGAGAGCACCTGCCGGGATAAGAGAACATTTTGAGAAAGAAGCGAAAATCCTTTCAAAGATGGTCGTTCAAGCACGTAACTGAGCTGCCACTAAGGAGTACTTAGTAAAGTGGAAAGGCATGCCAACTATCGAGACAAGTTGGAAACCCGCGGAGAAACTTTGGCAATTTTCAAATTTGATCGAGGAGTTTGAAGCACAAGGGTCGTTGAGCGCAGTACATGGCAACGAGGACGTTGCCATCTCAAGTGGGGGAGAATGACACAGCCCAACACTTAGACATGTGAAGTTTCTCGCATCATATCGCAAAGTCTCGCAAGATGGCACGCAACGGTACTTCCCCTGTGAATTTCGTAGTAAAATGAGGTTTTCTCGGAAATATTCTAGAATTTTGTATAACTTTCTAGCTTAGTCTTCACATATCTAGAATTCACTACATATGTGTGAAATAAACTAGAATCTATCTAGATTTTTCTAGTTGTATAAATATTTGTATAGAAAATTCTAGTTAGAGTTGTAATAGCCGTCGGATCGAAGATAATTTCAGAAGATCGATCCGGACCGTTCGTTAAGGAGATGGAGAATGCCTATAAAAATGTAACTTCCCACCCATTTGTAATCACCTTGGAAAGTTAAGCTATAAACACTTGTAAAGTTTCCCACAAAAGCTCTCTTTATAGTTTTTACTTAGCTTCCGCATTCGTAGCGCTACTTGTGTAAGAATTCTTGCAAAGGATTTGCTAGGATAATCGTTAGTTGTTTTGTGCTAGTACTGTCTAACCATTCCATAAACCAAAAGTGATTCACCAGGAAAAAGCATCAACCGGCAAGTAATTGAAATATTGAAAATAAAAACAAATTTTAAGTAAATCTTAAAAAGTAATTGAAATATTGAAAATAAAAACAAATTTTAAGTAAATCTTAAAAGTAAAACAAGTAAAATCACAAATCAAAATCTCAAAAAACTTCATCGGCAAAAATATAAAACGGAAAATAGATTTGAAATGAAAAGAACTAGAGAGGTAGATTTGACCACATGAAGATGTTTTTTAAGTAAATAATTGTCAATTAATTTAATAAGAAAGGCCCAATTGAAAAAGAAGAGGTGATAAAGACGAAGAAGCTAGGGTGGGGTGGGGTGTGGATGAAATAAGCAGACAAAAAATTAAAATGAATAGATAGATAGCAGATAAAACATCGCCCGGGAGTAAAATTGAAAGATGGAATATGGTAAAGAAGAAGAAGAAGCCTAGATAGGAGTAGTGAAAGGAAGATTCGTATATAGCCACAAGCAGAGGTGACACCGTGAGGGGAGCAGAGGGCGCCGGCGGTGGTGGCCGGTGGTCAAAGAGATTCACAGTGAACAAGGTGAGGTATACAGACCGTTGATGAAAAATTTTTAATGGCGGATGATGACGGTAAAATGTATCTAGTTATTTCATTTATATTTTTCAATTAATGTAAGGTCAAAACGCGTTAATGTTTTCAACTTGTGCCATAGGATACAAGTTAATTTAAAACAAGCGTTCCAAGTTAATTTAAAATAACTGTTGTTTTTGTCAATGTAAAGTAACAAAAATACATTTTTACTTTTATGAGTTTAGATAATTTAAAAATTGATTGGATGTTCTACTTTTTTTTATCATTATTAAAGTACATCAACTGAAGGTAAAATATTTAAAAAGATGCTGAAATCCGAAAGGAAGACAATTATTTTGAAAACAGAGTGGAGTAAATTTTTTCAAAATTTAAATAATTATGTTGAAGCACTTTATGATTCATCGAGCTTTAAAGAAACATCTAACCATCATAGAAGGCATGAACCATCAATAACTGATGGTTAATATCCATGCTATCATACATACTAACATTAGCTACCCATAATCAACACATCAACATCAACATCAACGATAACAACAAGAGAAGATGCAAAATATCCAGAAAGTAGAAACGGACAAACTGCAGGCACCACTCCTCACTAGCACTTAATAAAGCTTCCATTTTTCTTAAAAAAAACCAAACTAATTAACCCCACATTATTACATAATTCTTCTCAGATTACTTTAGTGGAGCTTGTTAGCAACATTGCATTGTTTCCTAATTTCACCCTTGTTACCAGTCAAAGGGTTATTCTCAGAAAGAATTGTAATCGCCCTTGAAAATTCCTTAAAGAAGTAATCTTGACTCTTAGCCATTTTCTTCACATAAGGCTTGGTCCTCTTGTCCGTGGCTAGCTGATGATCAACAATCAGCAGCCCTTTGCTGTCCAATATGTTCCTGTAGTAGTTGTTGTCTAACACCATAGGGGTACCACGGTCATTTCTCACGTACTGGACTGCCTTTGGGTCAGGGATAGGGTCAGGACACTTGTGGAGCATGTGCGGAACATGGTCCGGGTTCAGAGCTGGGTCAACCTCTGGGTAGAGCCTGTGGACCAGTTTGGTGCAATGGGTTCTGCCCACGCTGTGAGACCCTGCAGTTCATGACCGAGTCAGCCAGTCAGTTAGAATTGCTTAGCTAAGCAAACCACTTTATTGAGCTGTTAGGTGTCAACATGCATGTCCAATGTGTGACATATTTCTTTGGACTTCAAAAATTTTACTACTTCGTCATAAGTGATGGAGTTTAATTTATGGTTAATAGTAAAATTCCAAAACTTTACTAAAAAACAATAGAATTTAGGAAAAATAAAGTGTGAATAAGTAGGAGTACCTAGCAAAGCAACCAAACCAGGGGTGTCAATACCCATACTGGCAAACCTATCAAGAACAACAGTGAGACTTTCATTATGATCAGGAAGGTACTCTTCTATCACATCTGCTCTACTTCGTCTTCCATCTCTTCTTCCAGTTTTCAGTGGGATGTAAGGCCCTCCCAGCTGTCAATTAATCCCCTCAATTAAGACAAAAACCTGATTAACAAAATTAAGGCTAATTAATTAAGTATAACTTACAGAAACAATGCCATCTCTACCAGAGAGGACAAGAATATCAGCACACGAAACAACGCCAGGGCATTCTCTTTCAACAGCTTCTTTGATAGTGTCTAGGTATCTGAAATTCCTCAGGCCAAAGCTTCTGTCTGTTTCCTTCTCCGATAAGCTTCTTCTTGTCGAATCCAGCAGCAGTGACGCATCACATGACTACATTAATTAACCATCACCCCATGTTCCTTTCAAAGTCGCATAATTACACAATTACAGAGAAAAAAAGAAGAAGTTACCTGAACAGCACAGTCGTGGAAGATGTTTCTGAGCCAAGAAAAGGCGGTGTTCTTGTGTCTCTTGTACAGAAGTCTAACTTGTTCTTTGATAATGTCTTCGGCTTGGGGACACGTGTCCTTGTAGAAGTTCATTACAAGACCTGGATCTTCTTCATTAGTTTCTGCAAAAGCTGATCTGAGGGATACAGCTGAGAGGGATATCAAAGCTAAGAAGAAGAGAGTTTTCAGACCCATTTTCTTGTTTTTCTTTCAGTAAAAGGTCACTGACCTTATTTGCTCTTCAAACTCTGCTCTTTGGTGCTTCTTTAAATAATGAAATGCCAAGGATAACTCGTGTAGTTAAATAATGCAATATGTAATATTGTACTGTTGAAATAACAATACTAGTAAGTTAAATTGCTTGTCATTTTTAGCAGTAACCTACAACAATTTTGTTTTTTTGTAATGGTAATTTTTTTATGATTTTGGCAATCCAAGTTTTTTTATTTAGATTATTTTTTCCTCCATATTTTATATTACTTGTGGTGGTAGTAATGCCTTTTCTCCAATATTGGAGTTTTTCATATTTAATAGTTGTTTTTGCTTTTTTTTTGTATTTATTTAATTTTTGTTCTTGCATATCTTAAATTAAATAACTATTTAAACATTTAGTTACTGTCAACAGATTCTTTTGGATATAAAAATATAAATCACAAGAATTAATCATGATCAACACAGATATATTATTTGAAATCATATTTTTCGAAATTGAATGATTCCAACCATCGGTATATTCAGTTTCAGTATCAGGTGAAAAAAGCAGAGCCTAACATTGAAAACTCTAAATATAATTTATTTAGATTTATTCAACGAAATAATGGATTAGAATGGGTGAAAATCAATTCTATGTGTAATAAATAAAACTTGTTAATAGTTAAAAGCTTTGTAAGGTTATTTTGTTAACAATTACTCCCTTCAAATTTTTTTACTCATCGTTTTAATCAAAATTTGAAAACTCAATTTACTTGTCATTCTCAAATCTCTTTTCACATTTCTTTCAACTTTTACCAATATAAAAAATTATCATTAATTTACATTTTGTAACTATTAGGTCAATAATCAAACCATTGATCCAATAATTGAATATGACAAAAAAGTAAAGATAACTTTTTAATAAACAAAGTTATCATTGAATATACTTTGATTTGAAGATAAACTAATATTTTCATATTTTTAATTAATTATTTTTTTGAAAAATGTGAAATCTGTAAGATGACAAGTAAAAACATTGAAAAGAGAATTATTCAATTAAATTTTATAAAACTAACTAAATGAATATGATAGGAAAACAATTGTTACTATGGGAAAAATAAGTTAATAATAGAAAATATTATCAAATCAATCAAGTCTTAATCTCACTATGGACCCAGTTACATGAATCTTACGGCATCATGAAACTCTATCAAATGCCAATTGCTCATTAATATTTAACAAACGCATATATTTCGAAATAGTTTCACTTCGTGTAATCTTAGGTCTACATCTCCCTCTACACTTACATTCTATCTTAAAATTCTCACACTTCTTATATGGAGTATCCACAAATATTCATAGCAATTGCCCATACCATCTTAGTCGTCAATCTCTCAATTTGCCTTCAATATGTACTATCACATTTTTTTAGATGCACACATTCCTAATTCGATCAATTCTTGTATATCCACTCATCTACCTAAGTATTCTCATTTCAGTCACACTCATCCTTTTAATACGTTGAGTTTAAATTCCCCCAACATTCGCTCCTTTGTGTCATGGCCGACCTAACTACAATTCTGTAAAAAAATGCTCTCACTCTCAAATGTATCTTATTATCATACAAGACTCTTATAACAATTCTCCACTTCAACCAACTTGCGCGAATTGATCCACTTAGTTACATCATCGTCAATCATTTCATCCTCCTAAAAAACGGAGCATATATATTTAAAGCTTTTACACTTTAATACATTTGCATCCTCTAGTTTTACTTCGGTCCCCATGCATCGGCTGAACCTATTGTGTATGTACTTTATTTTACTTCGACTTAACTTAAAACTTTTACTTTCTAATACTTTTCTCAGCTCTTATAGTTTTTTATTAACTCTTTCCCATTTTTCATCAATTAAAACATTATCATCAGCAAACAACATATACCATGGGACTTCCTCTTGTATTTTGAAAGTAGATTCATCCAATAAAACTGTAATAGAAAATATTATATTTCAATAAAAATCTTATTTGAAAAAACAATAAGAAAAAACCGTTATAATCTAATATATGAAATGCTCACAACCATATTGAAGCAATTGCATCTTTTGAGGTTGCATGTTAATACTTACATGGTATCAAAGTCATAAATAATACTCCCTCAGTTTACTAAATATTATCGTTTTAACTAATTCGAATTTTTTAAGATAACAATAAACCGAATTTGGTGATTTACTAATTTACTCTTTCATAAATGTCATACTCTATTTTCAAGACTTCATTAATATGTTTAAATATTGATTCTTATAGTCTTCTCATCTTGTTATTGGAAATTAAAATATGGTTATCTTGAAAGTTGAACAAATTAATAGGGGTAGGAATGAAAAACTTAGAGAAAAAACACATTGGAAATATAAAATGATAATAAAAAAAGATATCAAAATCCTTCTAAAACGACAATATTTAATAAATGGGGAGTATTATTTAACCAACCTGATTATTTGGCACCCGATGATAATGAACACTCCAAATGATTTGGACGTGAAAGAGGTGTATATTAATCTCACGTTGCTTTACTTTAAACATAAAATACTTATTATATAAACAGCCATTACTTCGATTAGTATCTTCTTCCTTGCACGGATATGCTTAAAAAATTGTTCAAAATGCTACATTGTTTACGAAGAATTTAGGAATTTTATTTATCGGGTAAATTTTAAAAATTAATTTAATATCTACGCATCATTCCATAAAAGTTTGACCAAATTGAGATCTCAATATCAGCGCAATATTGATTTCAGTGTCTACTCTAAATTGCACGCAATCTAAAGATAAAATTTTAGTATTGATATTTTAGCACTAATAATTGAATCAAATTTTAATCCAAACGCAAAATTTACAAAATAATTTCGTCAATATCCATATTCAACACTTAGCTCTAATTTACATTATATATGTTTTTAAAAAATGCCGTAAACGCTCGTTGTTTAATGCAAAAAATCTTCATCTCATTCTATATAACTTGATTCTAGGATCTCTTGGAAAATAAATTCGGTCTCCATAACTAAATTACCTCAAACATTTATAATGCTTTCAATTCCAGTGTATATTTTTGTTTTCGCTAGAAACTTCAATTAATTAAGTGAATTTCCATTGTATAAATTTGAAGTGACTTCATTGTCCTCATTACAATTTTAAATTATTTGATTCTAATACGTATATTTTCTAATTCCAAAATTTATAATATTATCTTCAGAGAAGCATGGTGGGCTCGGCTTGGCACAAAGCCATATATTCTGATTACTAAAACTAGGCATTTAATTTTGCCAAAAGAAAAAAATAAACAAAAATCATCAAATGAATTGTAAGCATATTTGATGAGTCATTTTTTAGATCTATTTTTAATTTCTTAAATTGTACTACTACTAGTATTTTCTTCTACTGATGTATGATTATTAGCTTTCATTGTCAAGTAGGGTAGGCTTCATCACCATAATTATAACTTAATTACTTATTAATTATGTCATCATCCACCAATGTCTATGGAAGCTAAATCCAAAATTTTAAGAGTCGGATTTAATTTTTATTTAATTATTTTGATATAATATATTATATTTAATAAATATATTTTATTTTTATATTTTAATATAACCGATTTGCTTTTATTGTCAAGTAGGGTAGGCTTCATCACCATAATTATAACTTAATTACTTATTAATTATGTCATCATCCATCGATGTCTATGAAAGCTAAATCCAAAATTTTAAGAGTCGGATTTAATTTTTATATAATTTTTTTGATATAATATATTATATTTAATAAATATATTTTATTTTTTTATTTTAATATAATCGATTTTTTTAACTTAAATACAATAATTCGTATTATATTTTAAATAATTAAATTAGAAATTCTTTATGCAATTATATAAGAACAATTTTGTTTTACGTATATTTAGTCCACAAGAAATTTAAAAGAAAACTTATTACGAGTCATTGTCAGGTTTAAAAATGATCTTGTAAATACTGTCCAAGCTCATTCCAAGTTTGAAGGTTTAAAGTTCGAGCGGTGCTGAACTTGGATTGATGCTTTTAGCAAAAAAAAACCCAATCAAACATGGTCCATACACACCTCTTAGTGATTTTTTTGAATAAACCCTAAACCCAATCTAATTTTTTTGAATAAGATTAGGGACAAGAAGAATAAAACGAGGGTGACGTACGTTTCTAAGTGATCCACCGCTTACATAACGCCCCGAAGGATGAATACATAATGGATGCACTCTCATTGATTAAATACAAATTTAAGAGAAATATAATATTTATTTTTTTGAAAGAGTGACATGAAGATATGTGCTATTACTTTATTTTTACAAAAAAAAAAAAGTAATTTAAACGATAAGTAATAGGAATTAAGATCTATAAATAGAGATTGTTAGGTAAATAAATATCTTACATTATTAAGAAGGAGATGAGCATCTTAGCTTTTAAGGATGAACCTAATCTCATTGATATGAGGTTTTTTGGAGTAAAATCCAAGAGCAAATTCACGAGGGCTTTATGCCAAAGTAGAAACTACCATGTCATTGTGTGGATATGTAGTGTTCATACACTTCCACGAGCTGATCCAACATGTGGTATTAGAGTCATTCCCCGACTTAGCTACGATATGGATGAATCCTTGGAGAGTCGAACAAAAAATGGTACGCCTAATTTAATCACTAGATTAGCTTGTGCTTTAATTAAAATGTGTGTCCTTCAACACAGTAGAACGAAACAAGATGTGTTGTAGACGGATGGTTAATTGGTCGAGGGGAGGAACGTAAACAAATATCTCGCCCTCGTTAGAAAGGGATGAACATCTTGGCTTATAAGCATGAACATTATTCTCATCGGTAAGGTCTTTCTAGAAAAATCCAAGAACAAATTCACGAGAACTTTAAATCTAAAATGTACTATATTATATTATTGTGAGATTACGTCGTGTCCATTTACTTTCACCGGCTGGTTAAAAAATAAACCAAAATAAATATAATAATGTGAAGTTGAAATAGAATTATTTCCTATTTTATATGTTTTCTTGTCGTGGTCCTATTTATTTAAAAAAAAAAAAAAATAGAGGCAACAGACAAGAGAGATAATTAAAGAAATGATGCCATATAAAGGAAAAGTAAGCTTTATTCTTTGAAGTGGAAAATTTAATTTACCGGTATTTAAGTTAAGGCTTTTGAAGAAACTTCGATAACTGGCTTGAGTCCGGAAGCTACGCAGCTAATTAAAAATGTATTTACTGTAAATCAAAACAGCGATCCTTTTTTCTTGAAAGAATTACAATGCATTTTAAAAACGCATACATACTAAACGATTAAATACTTAGTTTTAGGATATAAAAATTTGATATAGTTTTACTGCATCTTATAGAGTATACATACTTTGAATTTTTATGGATACTGTAAATGTTGCCTATTCGATTTGGATTATTCAAATATAAATATTTGTGAAGTTATAAATTATAATTAGTCTCAATCATTTATTAAATTTGAATGGTTGCAATTCAAATATATTATTAGCTTTACAAACAATTAAAATTAAATATTAACCGTTAACAAATTGACTAAATTTATCATTTCATCGATTCTGTAAAGAATGAAACACATATTGTTAAATTATACAAAATTATTATCTTTTCCTTGTAATTTTACGAGTGTCATAACTTTTCGCGTACATTGCATAAATTTTATTGTTGTAAAGAATAACTCATGGAATTGGGATTTATTGTATAAGTAAATATGTGTAACTATGAGTCAAGACTCAAGAGTATTTGAATTGTATAAGTTAAAAATTAATACCTAATTATCTCAATCTCTTTTTTTTTCTTATGAACTATTCAATCAAAACTAAATTTGAGTGGCAAAGGTGAGTGACTAGAAATTATATTAAGAACCAGATCCAAAATATCGGATCATTGCATACTTGTCATGTGTTCCAAAAACGATTATGATAATAGAAAAGTAAAAACATAAATTCACTTTTGAAACACATGACAAGTACACAAGGGATCCGACCCTTTGAATATGATCCTTGATACAATTTCCGGTGAGCGACGGTTTTTAGATGAAATTCATTTATGTTTTTAAATTTATTTAAGACACAAATCATTTTTAAATCATAAAAGTGAGAACAAAAGAGGGAAGCCGAGCTAAATGGCTAAAAAACAGCAACCGACGCACGAAGTTAAAACTTAAAAGCAATAAAAAAATGAGTAATGATTCACTCAACTACAACGACAAGGCCTTCACGAGCCGTCTGCTTCGTTTGACTGTCATTTTCTTAACCATATCCGTTTGCTTACATCTGTTCCTTTTAATTTAATTTTCCAAACAAAAACAATCAATGCCCCTCTCTTCTTTGGTAAAGATACTTTAATGTCAGTTTTAAATTAGTTGATTTGTCTTATTGTTTGTGAACATTTTCATGGAGATTCACAACAATTGCTGATTTAACTTACACCTGTCTGTTTAGCTTGTTTTAAATACTTGATACTCTCTCCATTTATTAAATATTATCGTTTTAACCAGTTCACAGTTTTTAAGATAACAATTAATGAATAAAGTGGTTTAATAATTTACCTTTCATTGATGTCTATTTTCAAGACTTCATTAATATGTTCAACAAAAACAATTTGTTAGTATTTAAATATTAATTCCTAGAATCTTCTCATCTAAACAACTTAATAAGGGTAGGAATGTAAAACTTAAAGAAAAACATATTAAAAATATAAAATGATAATAAAAAAGATAAATAAAAATAACGAGTGCTAATAGAACTGCACTGCACAACTTTGGAGGCCAAAAGTGATGCAACTAGGAATTTTATATTTGAGGAATTTATCAAGAAAGAAATTGCGGAAAACATTGAGTGAAGTGCTGTATCTTTTAGGTATTTTGGATGTCATCATTACAGCAAATACTACTGCATGTTGCATGACAAATCGAGTTTCTCAGCTGTGTGTGTATCTTACAGAATCACATTTAACTACCATACCTGATAAGAATAAATGACATTTTTTTATATAGTTAAAGCTACATTTATACTATCACGAAAGAAAATTTCAACATTGACAATATGACTATTGAAAAACTGTACAATGTATAATATTATTGTGAAAAATGTAATTTTAATCATTATTGGTTTTACTTTTTACAAATGTTGATCCTTTATAGTGATAAAAAATTGGATTTCACTAGGCCGTCCAAAACATTTGATGATTAAGCCCATGGGCTAGGCCTACTATCAGTTGAGAATAACATTATTGTCGTTTTTTTATAATTCTGAACTTCTGGAAGTTTTAAGGCTTCAAAGACTATGGGCCAGGCCCACTATCATCTATGTTTTTATCTAGAAACTGAATCTTTGAATTTTTTGTTCGGTACTTGTCGTTTTTTACCCCACAACCCAACCTAAAATTTGTTATTTTTTTTTTCATTTTTCCATGTTTAATTTAACAAAATACCCTTTTGATTTTTTTTCACTTTTAGAGATTCTTTAATTTAATTTATTAATCGCAATTCATTTATCTTTCTTTCCATGTTACTTTGTTAAATCAATTTTATATCAAGAATTAAGACATAAAACCATATAAATTGTAAATTGTAAACATAAAACTACATAACCATACAAACTCTAAGTATAAAACCATAAAAAAATTTTAAATTATACAAATTACAAGCATAAAAATCATACAAATTAAACTATAGACATAAATTAAAACAACCCATATATACAAACTCTATGTATAAGACCATAAAACGTGTAAACTATACAAATTTTAAACATAAAATTATACAAACCGTAAGCATTGTTTTCTTCTTGAAAATGTATAGTGTGTAGAACGTATAGTTTCACAAAAAATTATACAAACTATAAACTATTTAAAATACAAGCAGAAAACCATACAAGTGCGAATCATTTAATACAAAGTCTGCATAAAACTATACAAATTCTAGTACTATACAAACTATAAGTTTAAACTCATACATAATGTAAACTATACAAATTGTGAAAACATACATACTGTAAGCTTTAAATATACAAACTTTAAAGTATACAAATTGCAAGGATAGACGTATAAAACCATATTTCTACATAATGATTTCTCTTAGTAAATTAATCAAACACATTGTGGGCACGAAACAAAGAATAACTTTAAGTCAATAAACAAAAAATTACCCTAAATAAAAAATCAGTATCTTGTCTACTAAACAATCCTCAAATTGATTGAATTATTGAAGAATTGCCTCCACATTATAGACCAAAATCGATGAAAAGAATCATGATCATACACACCCTTACTAATTAGTTAAAGTTCTACTATACAACCATACAAATCAGTAACATAATGTCGATTATACAAATAGAAACAATATACGAATAAAGTAATTATTACTTCAATTTTACCTTATGAACGACCTTGGATTTCAATTACGTGGTTCGTTAATACCAGCGATCAAAGTCGGTGATATCGGAAGATCAGGGAAACTAAAAACTATGGTTTTGGAAGTCTCAAAGATGGAGAAAAAATGAAGCAATTTATTGATCATCATTAATGGAAATTTCATTTGGCTTGTTGTGAGTCTCAGTTACGGCAATGGTGGACAATGTTTAATTAATGGGCAAACAAATTATAAAAGAAGTATTAATTTAAAAATGGATGTTTTATTAATTAAATTATTCAATTAAACTATTTTATTAATGTTTTGGATGCATTTTATGAAACTCATACGTCATACCGTTTACGCTACTTTGTTATATCACGAATAAATCATTGTAGTTTGGTCCCTGGATACTTGTATACTCCTATCATATTTTTTTTTTCAATAAAACAAAAGTTACAAAATGAAATATCTCAATAATATTGCATTAATTACAATACATTATAATTTATAGTACTCCCTTTGGTTCCTAATATTTATCATTCTAGATTTTTCATCAATACCAATAAGACATTTAATACACTATAAAATAACTATTTTATCATTTTTACTTTATAATAAAATTTTATATCTTCTTAATTGTTAACTTATAAATTAATCTACACTTAATCTATTTCTTAATTAATGCAAGGGTAAATTAGGAAAATCTTGTTAAAATGTGCATTGATAATTTAAAATGATAAGTATTAATAACCAAAATAAAAAGTTTAAAATGACAAATATTAGAAACCGGAGGGAGTATAAAATTGATGACGATGAATTTATCTAATATTCAAAGAAGTTAAGAGATGTTCTTTTCTATGCATTCTTCGAGGCGGTATCGATTAATTGAAGAGATGTCTTAGTAGAATCTCTTCCTTTCAATAAGCTACATTTGACAAAGATTATTAGGTTTTTTACCAATCGCCCGGGTATTTTGTTATTTAGGAGGCATACATACTCATGCATGGTAACATGGTTCACATAAATTAATCGTAAATAGTAAGTGGATTCTGACAAAGAAATAAGGTAATGTTAATTAATTCAACCACATTTTTTCATGTTCAATATCAAATTACAAAATCTAATTGTTTTCTTAAGATTATTTTTAAGCTATTCTGAAAATTAAAATTATTAATAACAATAATTGTCATTGCAAACATTTAATAATAATAGCAGCAACAAACCATTAAATTAAACGGGCATCATTCATTTGCCACTACAATAATATCCATACAACCTAAACACAAATTTGCACCAGATAATTGTCTATTGATAAATTATTATGATTAAGATTTAAGAATATTAAGATTGATTATAATCAACTGAATTTGAAGTTGCAATCCCTCATTTGAATGGAAGAACTTCATGCTTCGTAAGTTGATGAACTATATTTTGAAGTCCAATATTTCTCTATCTCTTTGGCTGTTCTTCCTGGTATCCTCCCAGCAATCAGTGACCACCTATTGAAATTAATTATGACAATAATAAATGATCACTACAACTAGTCAGCAAACAAAAATTCCTCTAAAAATAGAGGAACGACATGTTAACCCTATATAAACTAGTTAATTAGTACTAATTATCAAACCTGTCTCCAACCAATTTGAACATTCTTGCAATGAGACTCTCTTCATCTTCCGAGAAATCTGGCATAGATTCTTGGATTTTTACATCTTAAAATAAGAAACCCGTGTAATTAAAATCAATAAAGATGATAACTTAAGTACAGAACCAGACATGTCATTTGATAATAGATTATAAAAAATTTCACCTTTATTAGCATCTCCGATGGGGTCATTTGAGGTGTGGTTTAAGTCATCCATTTTTTTCAAATTCTTGTATTAATTACAATGCTTTGTACTTTGTGTAAAACCCAGTATTTAAAAGGGGAAATTTTGATCAAATCTAATGATGTTTGTTGAGAAAATAAGACTGGTAGTTCTGTCTGTTGATTAGTCGTTGAGATATCATTGTTGAGTTGGCATTTTCTGTCTGTTGATTATGATGTTCATATGAACATAGTAAGAATAAAAACAAATTTTCGATGATTACCAAACATTTTAGTTAAATTATTAGATTAAAGCCAAAAATAGTAATTAAATAATTTTTTCATTGAAATGAATAATTAAATAATTTCTTAATTTCCCATGACAGCTACTGTTCATCGTCTTCGTTATTTATTTATTTTATTTTATAAAGACCAATCACATGCATGCAATGGGAAGAACATGGATAATCTTATCGATTGGAATAATGTTACTATCGTGGTTACTAATATTTTTTATGTTACCAGTATCATTTTGTCACTGGTTCAGAATAGTTTATATGATAATCGTAAATAATACTTAGATCATTGTTTAATGCTAGCTACAAATGTAAAAATTGTTGTTGAAAATTTTGGAAACAACTGTACTTATATTCTTTGGGCTGACGTTCCGTTTGAAGCTTTAATATGAATTTTGTACGTTATTAATAGTTGAAATTACTCTTACTAGTATTCAATCTTTAATTGATCAGAGCTATAATGAATTTAAATGTGCAAGTGGTCACGCGAATATGAATTTTAATACTAGCATGAACACAATCTAATTGTATAATGTAATAACTTTTTGAAGATTGTGCTTAGAAGTGATAATCAAACTTTTAATTGCCAATTATAGATAACATTTAAATTCTTCGATAATAAAACTTAATGTAAAATTGACTTAGTGTAGTCAAGAAAGTTCGACAAGCTTAAAAAGTAGAAGTTTAAAATAATTATTAAATATAATACAATTACATTTAAAATTAAGAAGTCATGGTTGATCATAGTCGAGTTTCTATTTAAAAAAACAAGTTCAATTCATAAAATTTCGAACTTTAATAAACTTGAACTTAGACCAAACCTTAAAAAAATGAGTTTAGAAACCAACTCATGGGAGTATGCTCAAGCTGGACGGATGGTATTTATTATATGATGTAATTAATTTTATCTATTTGGTATATTATTTATCTGCTAAATAAAAAATAATATTTTGTGTCATTCACGCAGTTAAATATGAAAAAGAATTCAATATATCGTGAGTGCATAAAAAGATGATTAGGTTACGGTCATTTGCTCTGTATAACAACACAAAAGGTAGTTTGAGACAAAAAAAAAAGAGTTATAATAGAAAATAAGCTTAGTATATGTTACTGAATTGCAAAAAGTGCATCAATTTATCTACTCACATCAGAATCCGATTGGAGAGAAAAAAATACAAAAAAACATCATTTTTTAAAAGTAACCCAAATAGAAGTTGACATGTGGTATTGAGAGAAAATAGAGTTTAAAGACAAGTTTAAAAGGTTATTAATTTTTTTTTTTGCAAGTTCTAAACTTTTGAAAATTAAGAAAGAAAATGAAATTTTAGGATAAATACTCCTTGTATAATCCCCCTAGAAAATATGCAAATATATGCACATATATTACAGCATTTTTAGTACTACGTCAATTCCATTATTTATATTATCACGAAGATTAAAATAGATAATCAATTACAAATCAATTTTACACTAGATTGTTTATATTTTCTTATTTATATGATGTGACACATTTAATATTGACATTGTCTATTACATCTTCTATAAAAATTTGTATCATTAATGTTGGAGCAAACTGGGAAATAACAAGAAAGAAAAGGAATATTGCGGTGTATTGATTAATTTTATTAATCTGCAACTGGATGCTTAAATACAGAAAAATAATAACAGAAAATCCTAAGTTTCAGCTCAATAATGGAACAACCTCCATGTTTAACAACTCAGCTATAAAAAAGGAGATAATGACTGAAATACAATATTCCTTTTCAAAAAAAAAAAAGTGCAGCAGCTAAGTCAACTTCTTAACACTCCTCCTAGGCTTTGATGCTGCAAACTCCAAGTTTTTCCCTTAGAAATTCAAATTTGCTTCTTTCCAAAGGTTTGGTAAAGATGTCTGCAACATTGTCATCAATTTTGCAATATTTCAGAACAAAAGAACCTTCTTTCTGCACATCTCTAAGGAAAAACAACTTTATATTAAAGTGCTTCATTTTGCCATGAAAAACGGGATTGTTTGAGATAGCTATTGCTGCTTGATTATCCACAAACACATATGTCCCTTCATCTTGCTTCAGGTTCAGATCAACTAACACCTTTCTAAGCCATAAAGCTTGATTTGCAGCAGCTGTAGCTGCAATAAACTCTGCCTTTGCAGTTGATTGTGCAACAACTTCTTGTTTTTTACAACACCAAGAAAAGATTCTTGACCCCATGTTAAAACAAGACCCTGAAGTACTCTTCATATCATATGAACCACCATAATCACTGTCTGAATAGCCCTGCAGAACATAAAACTGATTGGCACCAAACTTGATTCCATGTTTCGATGTTCCTTTCACGTACCTCAGAACTCTCTTAGCAGCAGAATAATGAGTTTCAATAGCACAATTCATAAATCGAGATAGCAAACTCACAGAGTGTAAGATGTCAGGTCTTGTGGCGATTAAATACATCAAACAGCCCACTAGACTTCTGTAACGAGTTTCATCAACCTTTTCTCCTACATCTTCCTTGCTGAGCTTTACATTTTTACCCATAGGAGTTGTAGCTATCTTGCACTCATCTATTCTGAATTTCTTCAGAATTTCTTTAACATATTTGGTTTGGCAAATGAACACTTCTTTCTCCCTTTGTTGAACCTCCACTCCAAGAAAATATGCCATTTCCCCTAAGTCAGTCATCTCGAAGGTCTGTTGCATCTCTTTTTTGAATTTATCACAAATTCCAAATTGCTTCCTGTAACAAGTAAGTCATCCACATACACGGAAATAACAACGAAATTGAACTCATCACCTTTGATGTAGAGGGTAGCGTCATTGAGACTTTTTTTGAATCCCAGCTGCATCAAATGCTCGTCAATTCTGCTGTACCAGGCCGTTGGTGCCTGTTTTAGGTCGTATAGTGCTTTTTTTAGCAAATACACATCATCTTCTTGCTCTTCCACCACGAACCCCTCAGGTTGTTCAACGTAAATCTCCTCCTCGAGAAGACCATTTAGAAATGCTGATTTGACATCTAACTGGTACACTTTCCAACCCTTTTGAGCAGAAATAGCCAATAACAACCTGATTGTTTCAATTTTGGCCACAGGAGCAAATGTGTCAGAAAAATCAACACCAGGGATTTGAGCATAACCTTTCACAAAAAGCCTTGCTTTATGCTTGTTTATAGAGCCATCTCCACTCAGCTTTGTTCTGAATATCCATTTTACTCCAATAACCTTTCTGTCATGAGGCCTTTTCACTAGCTTCCATGTTCTATTTTTCTCGATCATACTCAACTCCTCCTCCATTACAGCTACCCATTTCTTATCTCTTTTTGCCTCCTGAAAATTTTCCGGTTCTAGGATTGCAACATTGCATTTCTGATAGATTTCAGAAAGTGATCTTGTGCCTCTAATAAGTTCATCATCAACCAAATCAGTTTTGGACAGCTCTAGCAACTTTAAATCTTGACTTGGAATTGCATCAGCCTGATCTCCATTCCAATTCCATTTAGCATCTTCCATGAAATGCACATTTCTGCTTATTAGAAGTTTTCTTGCAGTAGGTTGAAAAACTCTATAAGCCTTTGAAACAAAACTGTAACCCACAAAGATTCCAGCTTCAACTTTTCTGTCGAGCTTGTCTCTTTTAATCTGAGGCACATAAGTAAAACATAGGCAACCAAATACTTTTAAATTTCTTAGAGAGGGTTTGTAACCGTACCAAGCCTCAAAAGGTGTTCTCCTGTCGATTGCCTTTGTAGGAAGTCTGTTCAGCAGAAACACTGAAGTGTTAGCGGCCTCTGCCTAGTATTCTTTTGGCAATTCCTTTTCATGAAGCAAGCACCTAACCATCTCCATCACCGTACGGTTCTTACGTTCACTGACTCCATTTTGTTGAGGAGTATAGAGAGCAGTGAGTTGATGCTCAATTCCAGCCTCTTCACAGAACTTACTGAACATTTCAGAAGTGTACTCCTTCCCATTATCAGACCTTAAAGTCTGAATTTTGCAGCCACTTTGTGTCTCAATTCAATTCTTGAATTTCCAAAACACACCAGCCACTTCTGATTTGAATCTGAGAAAATATATCCAACACATTCTGCTAAAATCATCAATGAATATCAGATAATACTTACTCCCATTAAGTGAAGGAGTTCTGTGAGGGCCAGCCACACCAGAATGAAGCAATTGAAGCTTTTCTGATGCTCTCTAGGTAGCTTTCTTGAAAGGAAGCCTTGATTGCTTTCCATATTGGCAAGCCTTGCATTCTGAAAGTTCAGCTTCAAGATCAGGCACACCTTGAACAAGCTCATTCTTTTACATATTCAACACTGCTCTATGATGAAAATGACCCTACCTTTTATGCCACAATTCCTCATTCGTTGTTGTTGCTGAGTAGACTGATTGCTTCGCTTGTTGAAAATCTAGTGCAAAACTCTTCCCTTTCATGCTCACTTTGAACATATCTTCATCTTCTAAGTTTTTGATTAAGCAATGATTGCTCTCAAAAATCACCTTAAAACCACTTTCGAGAAGCTGACCAACACTGAACAAATTTTGATTAATGTTAGGTACAAATAACACTTCATGAATAAACTTTGTACCTGCTGAAGTGGCTACTTCAACTGTGCCTATTCCTTCTGCTGCAATACATTCTCCATTACCAATCTTTACTTTGGAAATGAATGATGTATCCAGCTCCTTGAATAGATCTCTATCGAATGTCATGTAGTTGGTGCACGCACTGTCAATGAGCCATTTATCACTTGAATGACTTGCTGTAAGACAAGTAGCTACAAACAGCTGCTCTTCTTCATAATCAGCCATTTGAGCAACATTTTTCTGTTGTAGATCATCTGCAGCTGCAACCTTGCTCTTGCATATTTTCTAGATGATATCCCATTTTCTGGCACTTCTCACATTTCACATCGGGTCTCCTCCAACATTTCGATGGTGGATGATTAGTTCTGTTGCAGTGTTTACATGGAGGAAAGTCAGGCTTTGATGAATCTTCCTTCTTGTTCCCTTTGTACTTCCCTTTTCCTCCTTGATATGTTCGCACCTTTGCAGCTAATGCTCCTTCAACAGAACCTTCACTTCTCATAATCCTTCTCTGTTCTTGAGCCTGCAAAGCATGTATCAATTCTGCCAAGCCTATGTTTGACAGATCTTTTATATTTTCCAAGGAAGAGATGGTAGCTTCGAATTTTTCCGGTAAAGTAACAAGAATTTTTTTCAACTATTCTTGTATCGGTAAATTCAGAACCAAATAATCGTACCTTATTTACAATATTGAGAAGTCTATCTGAATACTCTTTGATAGTTTCAGATTCCTTCATTTTCTACATCTCAAATTCTCGAACTAGATTCAACACTTGCATTCCTTTGATCTTCTCATTTCCCTCGTACTCCTTCTTTAGATAGTTCCATATCTCAAAGGCATTTTTCAAGGTCATGATTCTGGTGAAAATTGAAGATGAAACTGCAGCAAACAAGCAGTTTTTGGCCTTGGACTTCCTTGCCTTCCTTTCTTTGAAATTCTTCATTTGAGCCACCGTAGGATTGTCGCTTAATGGAAGCACTTGGTAGTCTTCCTCAACAGCCTCCCAAAGATCATTTGCATCCAGGTAAGCCTCCATTCTGATCGCCCAAACTTGATAATTTTCTTCATTGAACACAGGTGGTGCAATGGCATTGAAAGGAGTTTCTGCATTTGAAGCCTCCATTTTTGGTGATTATACACTCAAATTCCTTAAAAGTCCCTTAAGAAGAGGGCTCTGATTACCAATTTGTTGGAGCAAACTGCGAAATAACACGAAAGAAAAGGAATATTGCAGTGTATTGATTATTTTATTAATCTGCAACTGGATGCTTAAATACTGAAAAATAATAACAGAAAATCCTAAGTTTCAACTCAACAATGGAACAACCTCCATGTTTAACAACTGAGCTATAAAAAAGGAGATAATGATTGAAATACAATAGAATTATTCAAAACATAAGAGAAAGATAAGAATGCAGCAATTTAATAACAAAATGCAGCAGCTAAGTCAACTTCTTAACAACTATTCACAGTTTAGCTGAATTGTATGCTGCAGACATCTACGCTTGAGAAAAAAAAGAGTTCTTCTATAGAATCACTTTACACTGCTTTCCAGTTAAAGGATAAATTTTTCCTCCCACAAACCAAACACAAATATAATATCTGATTCTACAACTCCAGAATACATCATGTAAAACTTGTGAAATACGAATACCATAAGTTGCAACATCAGACTGCAAACATATTGGGAGGCATTGAGCAATTCCTGCAAAAGTTTTCTTCAGAAAATGGTTCTGTAGTGGCTGAATTAAGAATAATACAAACTTGATTTTTGGATCAACCACTTTTTTATCCTCACGCGGAACATTCTATACAAATCCCATTTCCCATACATAGTACAGGAAAATTAGGCGAAAGGAGTAAAAATTATTAGACTTTCATAAATTGCATATGGCACAACACAAGTTAAAAGGTTCTCTCAACCATCAGTGCAGCTGATTTCAATATCCTCCAAAGCTGATTTCAGAGTAATATTTTCTTAAAATAAAAAGAACCCACTAACAAGGTATTATTATGCTCATTAGTGCGGTAATAAGATATAAAATCACCTCATGCTAGGCACTTGCCTTTGCATGAGTAAATTGAGGTTCTATGTCAAAACATCTCTTTTTAATTCGCCAGTAAATCTTCTAACTTATTCTATGATGTATGTATGTATATATGTGTGTGTATATATATATGTGTGTGTATATATGTATGTATATATATATGTATGTGTGTGTATATATATATGTATGTATTTATATATATGTATGTGTGTGTATGTGTGTGTGTATGTATATGTATATGTATATATGTCCAAATATCAGACAGTGTCTGTGTATCCAAAATTTTTACACTTGTCGTACTAAACACTCAGATTCGTACCTTTATCGGACACCTCTAAACAAGTCCATGTAACATAGACTGAACTTAATTAAACTTAATTGACTGAACTTAATGGGCCTGAACCAAACTTAACTGAACTTAACTTAATAAACCTGAGCTTAATTGAACTTAAAAGATAATACACTAATTATTAAAATAATGGTAAAAATCAATAAATATTAAAAAATAATAAATTATTAATACTAAACATTACAAATAGTAATACCTATATAGAATAATTAATAAAACAATTTTAATAACATTAATAAAAAAATTTATATTGGGTAAAATCATTTAATTAAAAAAATTTTATATAAATGATAATTATTGCTACAATTACACGTGAATTAATAATAATTATTATAATATATTGTAGTTTAGAGTCATTATTTTACTACAAAAATGTAATAGTTAATTAATAAATATTCTCGTTTTATTATCACATATCACATTTTCTAATTAATAAATATCATGATTATAATTAAAAATATTATTAAATTATAGTTACATTAATAATATTATTATATCAATAACATTAGTAATATTTATTCTTACTATATTTATAATTAATGTTAACTACATTGCTTAATAATTATTTTTCTACATTAATATTTTTATCATTGCTATTTTTATTATTATTTTACTATTAATTTTTATTGAAGTATAAATTAGAATAATTATTATTAAAACTATAATTAATGGACCTTAACTGAAATTAATGGAACTTAACTTAACTTAATGAACCTTTATTGAACTTAACTGAACTTAATTTAACTTAACTGAACCAAATTGAAGGATGAAGATAACATAACCTTATATTAAATGTGCCTCTTTGTTTCCTAGTTTATAGGTTCAATTGCCAGAAGCCGTCGTGGAGGTTGAAGGTGACCATGACTCGGCTAGGAAAATCTGAGGTGATACTACCTCACCTCACTGAGTTCCAAGGCAAACACCTTTATTCCATGTATAAGAACTTCACTATGCGATAAATAAGATAATGATTTTTTCCATTCATGTAAGGAAATCATCCAAATTGTTTGTTCCTCCTGAATTAACAAAGTTACATAATATAAGAACAGCAAAGATCATAACTTCATATGCACATGATGGTATACCCAGTGTTTGTTTTGACATTATCTGAGTTAGGATTCATAAATTCACATATTTTGTCATTTAACATTATGCAAAAATGTGCTTAAACATAGAGATGATAACTGAATAAATGAGTATTACGGCTAACTCAAGCACTGTCTTGGAGCTTGAATTCAATCCATTTGTCTGACTTAAGAGCTGGAAAAACAATAATGCATCAATTGACTGTAAAGTGTAAGGTATAAGCCAAGTATGTAGTTTGGTAGAGGCATCAGATAAAGCCTCGCAAATTTCAAGTTTCCAACAACAAATTGTCTAATACTATCATTCAGTAGTGTAAATGATGCAGGAGAATGAAAAGAAATGTAAACTAACCAACTTTTGGACCAGTATTTTGTTTGACTTCATCAAGATGAGCCTATTACCAGAAAGTACAACCAGGCTTATACAATGTTGGATTGCTTTTCAAAATGGGCCTTCAGTAAAAACTATGATAAAAATTAATTTTTTTGGAAGCTAAGATTCAATCCTATGACCTCTCATATCCATAACAAGTTCCTTACCAATTAATTTACTATTAATTATTGTTTACTTTTGTCTTTTTAACATTAACAACTAAAATTATTAAAAAAATAATATTTTTGAAGCCCCTTAAGACATGGGCCATGGGTGGTCGAACTCGTTGCCCACCCCCCAAGACCGGCCGTGAGTACAACAGTACATAAATACTAGCTTCAACAAAGATAAAAAAAATGAAGAATTATTTCAAACCACGAAACTACCTCCATCCTTCAACTAAATTTTTAAACCAGTACCACACCAGCAAAACTAGAAAATATAAGAAATTTTATTATTCCGTAAGGCCTAAACTGAAGGCCTTGATATTGCGATGGACAATCAAGAAGGTCCATGGCCTAGGGTTGTGGCTTAAGATCTCCTCAAGTCGAGTCTACATCATAAATATTTACTGTTTGGGGGGAGGGGGGCATGCATTCACACGCCCCTGCCCAAAAAATTCAAAATCTAAAATAAAACATAATTTTCACTATCTCCATCCAATTTTCCTATCACATGTAATATCACTAAACACTCAACTCATTACTTAACGCTTGTTTGGTATTGCTTTTCAAGCAGCTGTCCTAATAAGTTGCTCTCATAAACCTTTTATAGAACTACGCATTTTGGCTTTGATCAACACATTTTGATCCTTTATACTATTCAAAATAAACTTTACTACTAATAGGAAAAGTTTGAAAATTGCGTGGTTTTAGAAACGCAGTTTGGAAAAACACAACCAACCTGGCCCTTCATAACAAGAAAGTACACTGAGAGTATTCATCAAATAGAAGTACCATTATTGAATCTCATAAGCCTCGTATGGAGCATGATACCAATTTCATAACATCAGTGAGTGTGAATTCACCACTGCAAAAGTGTCCGAAAAGGAGAAAGAAGACTTCGATTGACCGAACAGAAATGAAGTCCAGACAATAGAAAAATGATATAAAATGCCTTAAGATCACAATGATTAGTTAAATTTCTCGTTAATAACGTTGCGATGTTCAGTGCAATTGAATTAAGAACGGGACAGGGAAATAATTAAAAGAACATAATTCCTGATCACTCGTTGTTGAACTTGTAAAAAGAGATTTGAATTGAGTGGAACTACAAAAACAATGGCTCCAAAAGTAACGGAAGCCGCCGTAATTGGTATTGGCTTGCCCGATGAAAGAGATAGGATAGAATACCGTGAAGGAAGAATTAAGAAGCTATCAAAGGTTCTAGGATTTGAGCTTTACTTCAGTAGATAAAATACATGTTAAACCTCTAAACTTGACAACTTTTGACTAATACCCCCTGTCTGTGCCCCCTAAACTTAGTACAAGTGAACTTCTAACCCTCGAAGCTTGGCACAGAAGAACCTCTAAATCCCCTTAACTTGTCATAAATGAACCTTCAAGCCCTTTCAATTAACACATAAGTTTAATCAAATATGTATTTATGGATACACAATTCATATATCCACTTTATTTTCATAAACTAACTAACATTTATATGATCAAGAGGGGGCTCGAAGGTTCATTTATGCCAAGTTGAAGGGGTTTAGAGATTCACTTTATCAAGTTTAGGAGGCTTAGAGATTCATTTGAAAGTTTAGGGGGACAATAATCAAGAGCTGTCAAGTTTAGGTTTGCCCTTCAAGTATTTCGATTTTGATTCCTGTGCTGGTGCGTTTTCTTTTTCCAGCTTCACTTATACTCTTAATGGGCCTCACTTTTTTATTGGGCTTAGCATATCTATGTTCAGCCCAAAAATGCAAATATCATTAAAATTAAGGCAATTTATATAATTAGTATGTTTCCAACAATTCATTTGGAAGTTTTACCTTCTAAACTTTTCTTATTTACATTTTTACATTCCTCTATTATTTTTAAATTTAATTTCTTATTTTTGATTTATCTCACAAACCGTTTATTTTTTCAACATGCCGCTTTAGAATATTTGCTTCATCTTTATGTTTCCCTTCAAAATAAGATCCATGATGCTATACTTTTTCTGAACTTTTTTTACCGATACATATTTATTTTATGGTTCTTTTATAGTTGTTACATAGTTTAAACACACACTTAATTAAATACAAATAAA
>CATIWQ010064716.1:0-10389 GCA_949673415.1 Euphorbia schlechtendalii | reverse complement strand
TATATGAAATACTAAAATAAAATATATCTAAAATTAATTTATTGATTATAAAGCAAATCTACTATGAATAATAGCTATTTCAAAATATTAAACGATAGTAAATAAGTTATCGAAGACAATAAAGTTTCAAGTCTGAAAGTTGTATTATATTTGATAAATCATAATAATGTAATATATAGAATGAAATAAAACAAGTTTTGTTATAATATATGGATATTATTATTAAATAATGAATTGATGTTTTAAAGTCTTAGTAGTTTGAATAAATTAGGAAGTTTGGTTTAAGGAATGAATCATAGGTAAGTCTTTTGATACGAGGAATTGCTAGGAAACGGTTTCCAAACTTTAAGGAAACGAGTTTCCAACTTTCTTTAATTGCAGAAATGGCCCCGAAACGTCTCGCAGGGGTTTCCTAAGGTTTCTGTTTCCGAAACAGATGGGAAACGCGGAAACGGCATGTCATTGAAGTTTCCGTGCTTCCTAGGATCCACCTACTACACACTAACTAGCAAAATATACTAGCATACAAGGAGATAGATCTGCTGAACAAGGATGGAATTGAACTTCCAACATTGACACACCTTTTTGCTGTTTCAAATCACATACAATCAATGGCAAGCTTCAAGCATGACAAATAAAGTGCTAAATAATAGATACTATAAGTTTCACTACAAATTATCATTTTTTTCCTTTCTCCATTAATATTCTACATATTGAACTAAAATCAGCTCATTATTTCTTCTCTAAAAATTCCCACTCAAATAAATTAAGATAAAAAAAATTAAGATTAAAACCTATCTATGATAAAGCTAAAAGCAATCTGATTGAAATCCACAATAATACAAAAAAATATTACAAACAACAGGAAAATCAACAACAAAAAGCTAGCGGCACAACATAATGATCACAAAACCTAATCGATGATTATATAAAAACCATATTAACGAACAATGTACAATTGGAGCTTTAAAAGAATAAAAGATTTCCACAAATTGATTGCGGTAAATAAATGAAAGAATAAATCAAGACTTAGCCAATATGATTGAAAGCTACCCATTAAACAGAAAAAACAACAGCAAAAAGCTAAGAGCATAACGATTCCGAAACATAATCTGTGATTATATAACAAACTGTTTAAAGAGTGTATCCAAATACGATTACCTCAATCTGATTGATGGATCAGACGAGAAACTAGTTTCAGAGTTCAGAAGAAGAAACTAAAACAAAGAAAAAAAGTAACCACTCCACAAAAAAATCACAAATTCAGATCACTAACCTGTCTTTTGTAACGGAGACACTGGATTCTGAAGGTCTACTTTCAATTGGTCATCGGTGTAGAGATTGGTAGTGAAGGAACAAGCACAACAACAACGTGTTGTTGAGGACTTTCTTGAGCAGCAGAGAAAGGGAAAATGACTGATGAATTGAGGCAGAACCCTATATTTTGATGAGGGTAATTTTGGGTTTTGAATATTACATGGGAATAATAATGTAATTTTCTTGGATAAAATGGATTTAAGAAGAAAGGTCACATTTTAATAGTAACCAAGAGTAAGTTTTTACTTTTCACTAACAAACAACTTTTTAGGTTGAAAAAAGTTGCCAGAAATACTAAATATAAATACTTATAATTTAAAAACTTCTTTTAAAGAGGTTTGATTAATTTAAATGTTTTAAGAAACACCCCCTTTAAGTTTATATAATTCATCAGTTTTATTAGAATTTGATATTCTTTTAACATAATATTAAATTATAAATTGATATTCTTTTTACAAATTTAAAAAATATTTGAAACTTTTGAAAGTTGGGTTGACAAATATATTAATCCTAAGTTGTTAAAGCAACTGACACATTTGGAAAACTATTTTGCAAAAAGGGGTTTGTTAAATACATTATAATCATAGATTATTTGATTCAATAGCATGTGATTTCATGGTAACTATGTTTTGGGATGAGATCTAAAGTTGAGGGACAAGTATATATAATCTTGTGAAGTTGTGACCTATTGTGTTGGCTTTCAACCTTGGACCAAGGTCAAAAAAACCTAAAGCCCACATACTTTTAAGCCCGGTTCATTGTTATCAATAGCCTTAAATAGCCTCTTTCATTTCTCTCTTCAGTAACTCTTCCTTTTCTTCACTTCAAAACCCTAACTACACAGCCTTCCTTTGTGCCATGTACTCGACAATGTTCTTGAAGCTTTCTTCGCACGTGACCCTAACTGAAATCTGTTACAAGGTGGTTATCTTTGAAGGAAGATCTATATAAGGAGGATTACTGAGCATTCTGGAGCTATCTCGAGGTTATTTGTTTAGTTGGATATCTGATTCTTTGTATTCTGTTTGGATCCCTCGAGATCTTTGAAGTTTGTTGAGTTGATGCTAGTTCTTTCGCATACAATTTGTTATTGTGCTTTGAGTGATTCTTTTAGCAATTCTCTTCATCTTAGTCTGTAATCTCTGTAATCTTTAGGCCTTTTGTGCCTTTGACTAGTGGAAGCAACCTGAGCCTCCTGCTTTGTGCATTGACTAGTTTATGCTTTGAAAAGCTGAACTAGGAAACAAGTAATTAAAATTACGTGTTATTTAATTTTTGCAAGTTTAAATCTCTGATTTTATGCTTTAATCTTGTGAAAATTTTAGTAAATGTCGAATAGAAATCCTTGTATAAACCTAAAACAAACCTATAGAAAACGGCTCAAACAAATTACAAGCAAAATTTTTGGAGTTTGGTTCTGCTAAATCCAAAAATGTTTATTTCTTACTTCTCAAAACCATTGCCAAATTATATCTTAGCTTTTATACTAGGTGATATTTTCATAATGGTACTTGCGTTATTAATAATTGTCATTTGGTCTATGAAATGCTCCACCAACAATCCAACATACACTACAAGAAAATGAGCTATTTGTGACAATGAAAGTTGTCACCAAATAGTAAAATGTTGTCACAAAAATGAATATGTGATAATAAAGTGTTGTCACGAAGGTTGTCACAGAAAGTTTTGATCAAATGTAACAATAAAAGGTTGTTACAAAAATGAAAATTTTGTGACAAAAAATATGTTGGCACTTTATGTTCATTTGTTAAAACTTTTATTGTCATTAAAAGGAAAAATTAATCGTCACAAATTACCAAGTTGTCACGAATTACCTGTCCATTTGAACTAAAACTACATGACAACTATTGCTAGTTGTCACAAAAACAATAATTTGTAACAATTAATATCATCACCTTATATAGCTGGTGACGATAATATTATTGCAACAAATACATATCAGTTACGATTTTTCTCGTTATCATTATATATATAACACACACAATTGTTCGAAACACACTAATTGAGGTGTCATCTCACACAAATGGCATTCAAGAGTAGTTGACAAACCTCTTTCACGTGCTGGACCTCCTGTCAAAATAAATGAATTCAAACAATAATCTAACAGCTCATAGCTATAAAGAAATCATGCCTTGATTGAATTCAAAGATCAACATGCATAATAATTTACAAAATGGCAGACAAAATTTATGAAGATAAATCCTTACCAGGTGAAAATATGGAAGAGGGTCTCTCCTCACTCAGTGTAAAATAATGCGTGAATATAACAATAAACTCAATTATGATTATTCAGAATTAATCTTTGCCAAAATACCAACTGAAATTACATTCATAAATTCATAATAGAGTAAGGATTTTTTACCGTACCTGAATTGTCCAATTATCGGATCCTGCATACTATTAATTCGCCTTCATCTGCACAAAGTACCACCATGTTTATATAGTACTAATCTCCTAAGACACTTTATAGTTGTAAATAAGTTGGCACTCTCCACTTGTAAATATACCCTTCAACAAGTAGATAGTAAAACACTACTCAAAAACTAACACTAGAAACAAGGCTGTTAAAAAATGATCAAATACATACTTAGTCCCAAAACTTGACAACTTTCACTACCAGTCCTTCAAATTTGACAAAAGTGCACTCGCCAGCTCCTTGAGTATCATGTATCACATTGTGATTGGTTTGACTTTTTCAAAGATATCAATTTTTTATTTTTTTCCCTCCAATCAAAATGAGACATGTAACACTGAGGGGGCTAGCGAGTGCATTTTCGTCAAGTTTAGGGGGTTGGTAAAGACTTTTCGAATTTGAGTGGCAAGTAGTCAAAGCAATCGAGTTTAGGGTGCTAAGTATGAATTAAGCCATTAAAAATAAACCATTTAAACATACCTTACAGCTTCAATCTTACTCTTAAATAGATAATAAAAACACATAAATTCTGAACTTGGAGTGATTAAAAAGGGAGACGTAAAATACCTTTTTTCCCAAAATTTTGCCCATACGAGCTTCCCATCAACCACACATGTGCAAAGTGAGTCATCTTTATTCAGAGCTTCGAGAGTGAATTCGGTGCTTTGTCGTTGAAGTACATGCAACCATTCTACTTCAGTGAGGTTGCTCTTTTGCTATCATCCAACAATTTCACTTAAACCGTTAATAATCATAATTATTATTTTAATATTTAGTTCTTAGTTTCCATTTTTCAACATCACATAAAAAAACAATTGTTGAACAATGCTTACCGAGAATATGCATATTTGTGGCAAACCCACCTATAAAAAGAACACACCAGATGAAAATTGCTTTTGAAGCTTAAGCGTTAGTCACTAATCATACATATTAACACCATAAGAATAATGACCGCATCAAGCTCACGAGCAATCACAACAATAAGATGCAAAAGTAAGATCTTAAAGTGAAAAATGAATTGCTAAGAATATAAATCAATTGCAAACTAAAAATAACAATTAATCGACAAAAGGAGTAACCAGAATAAGAGATCGGAGAAAGAGAAACTGTAGAAGGAAAATAAACTGTACAGTCTTCGTTTAGCGGTGAGGGTTAAATAGAGAGATGAATCGCTTTTAAGCGTAGACGATAGGGGATTGCAAAATTAGGGATTTTTTGTTTGCTAAAGTTAATGTGTTTTTTTATGCCCTTCAATATGTATTAGTACTTATTTTCTACACATTTTAACCGTTATAACTTTTGTGAATTTACTGATGATTACCGTTTGTTTTGTAGTGAAATAAAAGATTACATGAATTTGAAAACAAAGATAAGCTATTATTAATAACTATTGTTGGATTCAGAAGACATTAATTAAGTTTTGTAAGTTCTGAGTTCAGATACAAGCCACCTCAGAAACACCAAGATACTCCAGTAGAATAATGGTTCCTCAGAAGTATTTAAAGTTCAAAAGAATCTTCAAGACCACAGAAGATAATTCAAAATTCAAAACCACAGAAGATCATCCAAAATTCAAAACCTCAAGAAGCCCATATGAAAACTCCAAAAAAATCAACTTAGTCTTTCGGCGCTAAAAGTCAAGAAAGGTGACCTTGCATTTAATGTCTCCACGTGCTCTGTTCTTTTGCCTACTACAAGACAAAAGTTGTTGCGAGATTAGGAACAAAAACATTCTAGCAAATCTACCGTACAAAGTGGGTCCCAGATTCAACTTGCCACAGCATGGCGCGGATCAAAATTGGACGTGCTACTCTAACGGATTGCTAACATGAACAAGTTTGAGAGACAACTGCAAGATTCTTAACAACGGCTCTTTATCAACGGAAACATTCTCTCCCTCTATAAAAAGTTGATTTTCACCATTGAAGAAGGTTGCCGAAACAACTAAAAGCAATTAGAGTGAACAAAATTTCTCAAGCCTTCACTGCAATTTTCTTCTAGTAAACTTCTCATTCTCATTTGTTTGTAATTGAGCTAACTGAAACAACGTTCAGAAGCTCAAAATTTGTTTTACTAAAAATAGTTGTAATACACACTATCTAAGGGTAAGTTAGTGTGAGGGAGCTTAGAAATCTTATGATGAAGGTACTCAAGAGATAAGAAGCTCAGAGCCTTAAAGACAGAAGGACGATACTTCTGTGTTGGTATAGCTCATCGTACGCTAGGCTGTTGAAAGGAACTTCAGTCAAAAAGCTTTGAAAAGGGTTTGCTTTTTACCAGAAGAAAAGCCTCTAGTGAATTAAATCTTGGATAAGAGATTCCAAGGATTGGATTAGGCAGAGGCTGAACCAGGATAAAAACCTTCGTTTGCACTTTCCTTACTTTGTTTTACTTTGTGCTTTTCATTACTATTGTTTAAATTAAAAAGGATTTAAAAAGGGGATTCTGAGTATAACATTGTTACTCAGAATACATTTCAGAAGTCACATTCAACAGTCTTTTGAAAGTATAGTGAAACTCGAAAAGAGTCATTCACCCCCCCTCTAACATATTTTAACATCCTACTGGGTCCTACAATTGGTATCAGAGTATAACTCAAAAATAGATTTAACAAATATAGAGTAAAAGATATAAATGGGTGAAAATAGCATAAAGCATTTTCCTGGAAACATGATCACATAGTTAATCCCAGAAGGATTGTCTGTGTCTACACCCCCACTTTTCTTTGGATAGAATTACACGTTTTGGAAAAACAGAATAAAAAATTTCATACAGTCTTAGGACATGTATTCCTGGCTTGCTATAGCTAATGGCCCATACATTCCTACATCCACTATAGATGGGGTAGTCTCTCCCAAGCCAGAAAATGAATATAATGATTCTGACATGAAGAAATTGCAAAGTAATGCAGCAGCCATTAACTTCTTACACTGTGCTTTAGATTTTGCAGAATATAACAAAATCTCAGGTTGCGAGAGTGCCAAGGAGATCTGGAAAAAGCTTGAGATAACCTATGAAGGAATAGACAAGGTCAAAGAATCCAAAATCAACTAGAATCTTAGCCTCTATGAGTTGTTTGAGATGGAAGAGGGCGAATCAATCTCAAGCATGAATGCAAGATTCATAAATATCATCAACGAGCTTAAAAGGTTGGGAAAGAACTTCTCAGAAGAGGAGCAAGTAAAGAAGATTCTCAGGAGTCTAACCGAGAAGTGGTAGGTTAAAAAGACTGCTATAGAAGAAGCTCAAGATCTCACTACCTATAGGTATGATGAGCTTATTAGTTTTTTAATCACTCATGAGATTTCCATGCAGAGCTTTCAAAAGAAAGCGAAAGCAAAGTCTGAACCAAAGAAGGAAGTAATCTTGAGAGCGAAGATAGTTGATGAAAGCTCATCAGAGGATGATGAGGATATGGCGATGTTGGCCAGAAAATTCAAAAAGTTCATGAAGAAAAACTCACTCCTCAAAGATTTTAAAAGAGAGGAAGTTTCCCTCAGAAGTCAGACTTCCAGAAGAAGGACTTCTCAAAAAGCAAGTTTAGAGGAACTGAAGAAAAATTCAAAGGTGAAAATCAAAAACCTATAACTTGTTTTGAGTGTCACCAGGAAGGATATATCAAATCCAGCTATCCAAAACTTAGAAAGGATAAAGGAAAGAAGGCTATGGTGGCAACATGGAGTGATAGTGAGAATGAAAGCACTACAGACTCTTTAGAGAATGAAGAAATTGCACAAATCTGCTTCGTGGCTGCAGACGATATGTACCCAACTGTGGAGTCATGGCACAACAGCACATAAAGGGTCTCATCCTCAAAAGGAAAATCACAGGAAAATGATGAGGTAAACTCTAAATTCAACATTCCTGATGAAATCATGCAAGTACTTGCGCATATATATAAGTAGGTGAAAAAGAACAAGAAATACATGAAGCTTCTAGAGGAAGATTTTGAAGACTTCTGTATTCGTGATAGAGCAAGAGATAACTCTACCAAAGTAATCTATAAGAAGTAAGGAGAACTTGAGGCTGAAGTTGAGAAGCTTAAGAAAGAATTGGTCCTGGTAGGAGTTAATGCAACAAACCTCAACAGAAGAGTAATGTTGGTAGAGGGTCATATATCCGGAAAGATAACACTACCTGGTAAAGCAAAATCTCAGAAAAAGGAGCTTCCTCAAAAAAATGATCATCCCCAGGAGAAGAAGCATTCTCAAAAGATAAACGTCCCTCAGAAGAAAAATCTTCAACAAAGGATGTATCAAGGTGAATCCTCAACTCCCAAGCAAAGGAGCTATAAGGAATATGGATATAGGTATGGCGTAAGCAATCATCAGAAAGGAGGTTATTAGAAGATGACTAAGAGAAATCCCCATGCCAGAAGAAGAGTTATACCTCAGAGGTAACCAATCCAAGAACCCTTTGATCTTTGCCCATCTCCCAGAACTCTGTAGAAAGAGATGGCCAAAGAAGTTGCTAAAATCTTTTGTAACTTTTGTGGAAAGAAAAATCATATGACTTCTATGTGTAGATTTAAGAATGGTTTCTATGACTCTTATGATTGGCCTGACCTAACTTATGATGCACCTGAACCCAAACGAAACTGGGTTCGAAGATTCTAACCATTCACTTTTGCAGGTAAGTCTTAGATCCACAGAAGGTTAACAAATTTTGTATGTAGACAATGGATGCTGAAGACATATGACTGGAGATGAAACATCATTCATTTCATTAGAACGTAAAATATATGGGAATGTGAGCTTTAGAGATAATAAAAAGGGAAAGATCATTGGCAAAGGAACCATTAGATCAGAAATCAAGATCGAAGAAGTCTCTCTTGTTTATGGTCTGAAGTTTAATCTTCTGAATGTTGCATGTTCGCCACTTTTCTACTGATAAGTTTAATAACTTGTTCGCATGATTTTGGCTTTAAAGTATAGGGTTGTCAATCCCACTTATCAAATAGAAAAATGATGATAACTGCAAGTATACAGTTACGATGTAGTTTTAAAAGATATCAAACCCACAGGGAAGGAACCAGTTCTAAAGACCGACTAGAGTAACGGAATAAAGAAAATAAAATAGATAATTTTACTTTTAATGGGTTGGTTGGGATATAATGGTAAATATATAGATAAATGTATAAATAGATTAGAGTAGAAGAAATCAGTATAGATTATCCCTATGAATAAGTATAGCATAGAAATCATGTAAAATCATCAAAGATATTACGTACACCAGACTACTTTAACATATTCGGTTCTAGACACTCAGATATTCAATTATTCACCGCAAAGCAACACACGAAATGAATTTTCTAAGTCTAGTGCAAACGAATTAAGAGGATTATATAAACCTGGATAATAATAATAATAATAATACTATGCTTAGTACGGGTCACTCTCACATACCCATATTTAGCAAGTTACAATTCCAAAAATGATAGTTCACTAAACAGCTTTATAATCACAGATCCAGTGATTGTACACAATCTTGTTAACCCCGAAATCACTCTTAAAGTTATGTCAAAAGCATATAACTTGATTAATATAAAAGACTCAACACGAAATACACAATATGACACATAGACATATCATAAACTTTGAAATAGAAAGTATAAGTAGAAAACAAAGCAAAGTTTTAAGGTATGCAAGTGAAAGCTAAAGTTGATCAAACTGTGTCCACTCTTTAATGGGAGTCGTCAATTCCCGCAATTCCTATGTCAGATTTGAATTCGGTCTCGGCCCGTACAAAACCTCCACCAGGATGCTATTCTTTGTGAATATTGAATAAACGAATATTGAAGAACGAAAACTTTTATTGATAAGTGATTTACAATTACACTTATACAACAATCGCTTGAATATGTAGAGAAATCTAGTGATCAAAATAAGGTTTGAATCACTTATACATTTTCTCGCTAACTTAGAATGAAGAGAAATCTACACGATTTTCTCTCTAAAACTAAGTATGCACGTATCACATACCACGCCTATATTCCCATACACCATGCCATACGAAATTGGTGGGTCTTGAACCCTATTTATATAGTATAAAGGGTTGCGTCTATCCAAACGAATCACTTCATTTTGATTTGATGCAAAGTTTCATCCTCATCCATAATGGAAAAGGCACCTTTTCATGATTGGTTGACTTCCAAAAGGTGTCTTTTTGGTTGGTAGTTGATGGCGGTTGATGGCGCTTGATCGTTGTTATCTAGCGGTTGGTAGTTGATAAGAGATAACCATTAACCATCACAAGTCGCGACCACGAATCTTATGTCATGACCGTGAACATTGATTGGTAGTTTTCTATTTATGAAGAGTTATAAGTCGCGACCACGAATAGATGTCACGATCGTGAAATGCAATTTCTTCATGATTCTTCTTTGCAACTTTGCCGATCTTTGACAACTTCTATCCTAAGCCAAATCTTTATGTTCTATGCATCTTTTTGCACCTTTTTCAGTCTTTTTCCATAGAATTCCACTTTTGATCATTTTACTCCCAAGATTTACCTAGTTTCTGCATTTGCATAAAAAATAACTACATACCACGTGAAATCTTTTATATGAAGTATAAAATGACTTAAATCATAGTGTTTTATGATTGAAAATATCATGATTATAAGTGTAAATATACACT
>CATIWQ010064705.1:0-17121 GCA_949673415.1 Euphorbia schlechtendalii | reverse complement strand
TTATTAAAATAAATTGTAATAATTTTTCATATCCGGATGCTATAAATTAAGGTTTTCAGTTTGTTGTAAGGGGGACGGAAGTTTTAGTTTTTTCTAGAGTTGGAAGGCGAGCTTTGTATATGCTGGGGTTTTTGTTTTTCTGAAATCATTAAGGAGGAGTACATAGACTCTCTCCATACAGTGCTCCATAGGTATATTTTTCTTTTTAAGCTTGTAATTTTAATTATTGTAATATACTGTTTTATTTAATGATATCTGTTTAGACCCTCACTGATGGAGGGGTAAACTTTTGTGTTAAATAATACCATGGATACTGTCAGATTATAGCATGTTATGTTATTATGCTTAGTAGACTGAATATGTATGATGGTAGTATAAATTTTTTATATTATGTATAATAGAATAGATTTTTATTTTCTGTATTTTGTTTAGTATATTAATATTTTATAAATGTTAAGATACAGAGTTACATTTAGAACTTTTATTATGACATGTAATCTAAGGTTATATTTTCTTAAGACTTTGCCATGCTAGTTTTTAGTTTAGATCTGGAACTAGGTTAAATTTTTAGACAGTCAGAACCTTAGAATAAGCTCAAGTCGCATTTAGCCGTTGTTGCCGTGGATAGGCGTTTAGGCGTTTTGTGTTGACTCTGCTGAAATTAGGGTTTTTTTTACAGTCTTTTAATTCAGTAAAAATTGTCCTATGTTCTATTTTAAATTAAAATGCTTTGTGTGGTATTCGTTTTAGGAATTTATTACTGCAGAATTTTTTGTTACATTAAAAGTTTTATTCTGTTTTCTGTATCATATGTATTTTTACTATTACTTTTTACGTATTTTACTGTTCATATATACGTATGTTATTTTTACTGTTCAAAAGTCACTGTTCATATTAATGTTCATTTATACATATTTACTGTTCATTTATACATATTTACTGTTCATTTATATGTATTTACTGTTCATTTATACTATTTACTGTTCATTATTTACTGCTATTATTTTATATATTATTTTTCATGTATTATTTTTAGTATACTGTCATCATGCATAGGAGAGAGCAAAGAACCAATAAAACCGAACCGAACCGGAGAACCGGACCGGACCGAACTGAACCGAATTAATTTGGTTCGGTTCTTGGTCCATGTATGTAAATAATTTGGTTTTCGGTTCGGTTCTCGGTTTTTGGGAAAAAAACCAAAAAAACCGAGAACCCAACCGAGAACCGAAATATAAATTTTAATTAATTTTAAATTAATTTAATAATTATTTTCACATTCAATTTTCATTTAATACTTGAAAATTAAGGTTTTTTTTTCAAATCAACAATAAATTACATATGTTAAAAATATTTATATTGATTTTTAGTTATTTTATGTTAAAAAAATTAATATATGGAAAAAAAATTAATTTAAAATAAAAAAATATAATTTTGGTTTAAAACCGAACCGAACCGAAACAATTCGGTTCGGTTTTCGATTCTAAAATTCCCCCAGTTTGGTTTTTGGTTCGGTTCGGTTCGGTTCGGTTTTTGAACCGAACCGAGTTTTGCTCACCCCTAATCATGCATGATCCGGTCATGCTTTCATGGTAATAAACAAAATAATTATTTATATCAAATATTGTATTTTATTTATTTCCTAATATTAATCAACAGCTCAGTCAGTAATTAGTCCCACCAGAATGTGAATAAAACAAAAGTTTTATTCCAATAGGTATGCAGGATTTATCGAATGTCAGCACATAAACAAATATAAAACTATACTAGAGAATATTTTGAAATTTAGGAAGCTTTGCCCGTGATTCACCAAAAAAATTAGTTTAAAATTAATGATTCCAAACTAAGGTTACAGTACATTATTAAAGAATTTTTAAAGCATAATTTCTAATTGTGACTGGATCAACTAATAATGAAAATCAACTATTTATATGTTCAATGCATTTGATCAACACCCAAATAGCTGAATGCGAACATCAAGTAGTTAATCCATTTGAAGGCGAAATCGACTACAGAAATAATGGACCATAAAGCAGACCAGTGTCCCTACTTCATTCATCATCAGTACATATAAAATCAAGACCTACCAGTAGTTTTATCCTTAGCATTAATTAGTTTCTGAAATCAGCTAATCTGATTGCTACCAGTTACAAACAACAACTCCCAATTATAATTCCAAGTACCAACGTAGCAACTTATGACAAAATTTACAGGCGAAAAGATAAAAAACTATAACAATCAGTTACCCACTTTCACCGCCAAGCCGAAGAACTTGACATTGCTGTGTTCATCCACCACAGGTAAAGAACTCCATCCTTATCTTCAACTCCATAGTTTCTATCATATTCCTTCAACAAACTTCTCACAGCACTCGACGCTGTAGCACTCAAAGGGCACTGAGTAAATCCGGCCATCATAAATCTCAGTCTCCATTTCCCGAACAATTCGTGCCGTTCCACTCTATCAGGACCCTCACAGGCAATCATATTCACGATGTCGCGAGCCACGCAGTGCTGCTCAGCATTTATCCTCTGCTTGTCGTCCCGTGTCGAGCCCGCGTCGATCGACTCGAACATCGCTTTGTAATACTCGAGTGTTTCTTTGAACCGCGGGAGGAAAGGCTTTGTGTTTGTGTTGGATTCTTGCTCGACAAGGGTGACAACTTTCGGCGACAAACTCTTCACCAGCCTCAGGAGCCGGTCCCGGTGATTCCACGTGTTCACGCTCTCGTCAGGCATGTGGTGTAACACATAAGGAAAATTCACGACCACCGCTTCGCCATGTTGGAGTGCGAGATTTTCGAGTTGGACCTCGCACCCCGACATGGCCGCATCGTGAAACTGGAAGGTCACATTGTTCGACTGGGCAAAGCTTGACAGTCTTTGCCCCACGATATGAAGCCCTCCACCACGAGCATGGGCCGACTGCTCGTCATCGACGCCGGTTATCCGGATCGCGGGGGGCCCACCTGGCCGATTCGCAAGTGACTTCATCAGATACATCCACTGGGTCCCTTGAGCTATCTGGAAATCGATGATGTGAATTCTCGGCTCGAACTCGACAGCTTCCTGGATTGTGGCATTGGCGGAAATGTAGGCGAACTTCCAGTATGGGCAAATGTTAAAGAGAACGCCCATGTAAGTCATGAGATCCGAGCTCAAAGGCGCATCGCACTTCAAAGCTCGGTAAATTTTACTTCCGGACAATTCTACCCTTGCCCGAAGCCCTTCCAACATGTACGCTCCTAATCGCTGCATGGGTTCTCCAGAGACGGACACCATTTGCTCCAACACATGCATTAAGCCGGCCGCTCGTGGTATATCGCCATCCGATATTGCTTGAGCACATACGAACAGTATCTGTTTTATATCTAGCCTTGGAATCATTTCGCCCATCTGGGTCCAGTCACACCTAGCTAATTGATTGGCTTGGTGGAAGCAAAAATCCCCGTTGTTCAAAAAATCCGACTCGGACCCTAACAACAAAAATTCCAGTTCCCGCAGTTTCTGCCTCATCAATACATTATTGTCATCATCAGCAGACGATGATCCACTAAGCGGAGATCCATAGATGTTGTCGGAGGAATGATGAGAACAAGAGTGTGAGCCTTGGGGCGAAAAGGGGCTTCTGTTGGATGAGACACTAGCGGCAGGTGAATCGTAGACCATGAAATTTCCGGTTGGTGTGGATGAGTCCAAGGTGAAGTATTCTTCTTTGACGGTTTGGAAGGAACCGCTGGTCCCTTGACTGCCAGCATCTGAGTAAGCGCTGTTGTCTAAAATTTGTATCTGGGGCAAGCCATATGTGTCAATGTCTTGTGCTTGGTGGTAGAACCCATGAATATCGGCTGAAGGCTTGAATTTCTGAGATGTTTGCATCTAAACCTATCCCCTGATTAACTTGGATTTCTTGATTTGAATTGAAAATGATGATAATGTTGCCTTTAACTACGATTGGGTCCACTTTCGACAAATTATCACAAAAAGACACATGATATCATTCGGCGAAATGGTTGGCTTCAATATAATCCCGATATATCATGAGATAACCGAATCCTGACAATAGAAGGAAAGAAAAATCAGATTTCACACCAACAAAATGACTTGTATCTAAGTGACAAATGTGAAAGGATATTTAAAAATCAAATGATGATAATGGGGAAACATAGACGAAAGTAAAACAAGATCTTAGAAAAATAACTTAAGCTAAATTTCATAAGAACGCAAGCGAAACTGCATAGGAATTGAAAAAAAGTACATTTTATGAATGTTACTTCTCAATTCTATCATACAGTAGAGTTTGCCATCCAATTAACTACTAATGAAGATAGCTTGATTTAGACCACTGAAGCCAATCAAAAAAGCCAAAGGCCACAAATATTCTATGTGTGTTTTACCCTTTCAACCTACAAGGGGCGAAAAGACTAAAAGAAAAACGAAAATCACTCACATGTAAAAAGAAAGTTTATCGCTGGTTATAAAGATTAATACGGCAAAGACTAGACTATTGACCTTAAAAGCAGAAAGTAAACCATTCAGGATCCTAATTGAGCTGAATGAATAAAGACACTAGACTAAACCACAGTGTAAGAATGAACCAATCAGGGTACCCATCCAATCGATTGTAGAAAATTTAATATAATACAGTAATTAAAAAAGTTTGACCTAAAATGAACTGACCATAACAGCAGACCTTAAATCAAATGCCATCCATATCAAATCACCAGCTAATAAATAAATATTCTATGATGGGACCTAAATTCTATAGAAATACAAACACTGATTCTACTCTTAATTGAATAAAAGCAGAAAAGCAATCGAGTAGCCATTAAACAAAGGCACTTTAAAAGGCTAAAAAGCACTTGATGAGGCAAAACGACAAGCAACCCATACAGTCACAAAATTAGGGGAAAAAAGAAAGAAAGCATAAAAATCTCAATCTTCAATTCTTCCCAGAGACAAAATTTGAAACAATAATCATAAACAACAAAAAATCCCGCATAATTATCAGCGAGAGACATCAATTAAGCTCTCTAAATTCAATGAATCCAATTAATCTTATTAATTAACAAAAGAAGAAAGGTAGTATACCACACAAATCAGCTTCTTCACAGAATAAAATTACACACTTAATTAACTAGAAATCAAAATTTCCACCTATTCAACAAAAAGAAATCCATAAGTTCTCGCAATTAATGAGGCGAGAAAGAAATTCAATGCAGAAGATCGCTGCTAGTCAGAACCACAAAATCAAAAGGGAAAAAGAACAAGATAAGAAGAACAATGGAAGAAATTAAAGAGTGATAAGTAGTTCCGTACCTTATATTGAGAGAAAAAGAGATATGTGGTAGATGAGTAGTAGTTGAAATTGATGGTTGCTTGAAAGGAGAGGAGAAGAAGAGAGGGCAACCTTCGTGTGTATTGTTATTGAGAGAAATGATGATCAAGTTGGCTTTCTGTATCAAATTTATATATCTAGGAAAAAGTGGACAGATCTGAGAAATCAATGCCCCTGCCTTTTTCGTTTATTTACAATTCTATCAGCCAACCCTGTCGTGTGACATTTTGGAATGACTGCACCGTATGAAGATTTCTTACCCAAATTTTGTCGCTACTTAAAAAGGAAACATATATTTTGGCTATCCAGAATTTTATATATAAAAAAGAAAAAAGTAATTTATTTCATAATAAAAAAGGTAAAGTATGATTCTTTTATATAAGTAAATTATATATTAGTAACAAATATTGTCCAGATTTTATAGATTGCTATGATATTTTTTGAAACGGAAATTAAATTGAATTAACTAAATTTCAATAATATATAATTATGTTGAATTTATTAAAGTTGAAGGGAATATGATTGAAATAAAAAAGTACTTTAAATAACATGGAGAATTCAAGTCTTGGATTTTGAACAACTTTAAAAATATAAATCAATTTTTCTTGTAATGTTCGTAACATCATAATTGTATACTAAAAATCATAATATCAAAAACATAAAGAATTTAGTTACGAAAAGATCACATTTATCTTTCTAATTCGTACACGGTACAACATCACATGAGTTTTTTTTTTTTTATAATTTTCCAACATCCATTCAACTTATGCATTTCTAATGTTTTCTTATGTTAATGTTGATTAATGTTCTAAAAAATAATAATAAAAATAAAGGTTTGATGACTTTGATTTATAAAGTGAAATATAATACTCAATTAAGAAGTGCAAAAGAGAATAGTTACAAGCCAACATTTCGACTAAGTTACAAAAAGAAAAAAAATGTGAATCACTGGCTAGACTCATACCACTAATCATGTTATACTAATACACTTGAAATTTAGAATACCAAATTGCCCATATGATAAATATAAAAAAGTTGATCTTGGTCAGGACTAAAAGAGTCATAATCCAATAAAATTAGTCAACTTATTAAGTAAAAGCAATTTTTGGGAATCTTCCAGCTTATACTGTTCTATATATTTAGTTATTGTTTTTTTAGAAATAAAAGATATTTTTTGTTATTGTTAATATTAATTGTTAATGATAATTGTTCTTTATATTTTATAATTTTTTTATCTTCTAAATAGTTAAAAGCAATCATTACTCAGTATTTCCAACCCTCCACTGTTTAACTGTAAATTCATTTTCATTATGACATACTAACATACATATTTGACTTCACTCAACTAATGAGTTTGGTTGCAAATATATTTTCCCACTAATTGTTATATACAAGATTATAATCCCAAACATTTGGGAGAACAAGAAAAGGTAATGGATATTATCTTTTTGAATACATATAGTGTTGCCATTACATACTCTATCATTTGAGGATAGGTATATTGATAAACAATTGTCAAGATCACTTGCCTCTGCCACTGAGTCAGCTGATAGTCCATTTGTGTTAGCAATCTCTGCTCATTTGGAATGCGTTTCCGACAGTCCTACTGAAGCCTCGAAGTTGCAGGATGTTTCTGTCCCAAAGCCTTTGGCAGCTGCTGTCTCGGGTACTTCTTCTGCAGCAATTTCAGAATCACCTGCGGATGATTACATGGCAGTGCGTAGAATCTCTTCTGATGTGGTTGTTGCCTCAGATTCTTCGTTGTACACTTCCAGTTCATCGGGTTCAGATATTCTGAATATGAATCGGTTGTTTACTATGTCGCATGCGGAAAGACCATGCGAGACTCATCTCACTTGGTCCGATGGAGTCAAACTAGGATTGTTCAAAGAGAGCTCAAAGGCATCGGTGATGGAGAAGATTTAGAACAGGATTGGTTAAGGAACATGGTATTAATCCAGGATATCTTTTTATTAATAATGTCATTATCATTTTTGAGTTGGAATTGTCGTGGGGTTTTGTCAAACAGATTTAAGCAACGATTTATTCATTCTTGCATTCGTAAATTTAAGTTGCATTTCTTTGCTTTGATTGAGACAAAAGTGGATTCGATTTCGGATGGTACTTTTCGGAAAATATGGGGTCACAATGATTTTGATTTTCAATGTATTAGTTCACAAGGCTTATCGGGAGGGGGGGTATTACTATATCTTGGAATAGTGCGTTACTTTTTGGAGTTCTAATTGCATTTTCCTTGCGTTGGATCATTTTGCATTTTACCTTGAGCTCTTTGGATATTCATGTTGTTGCATTACATGGGGCTACGGTTTGGAACGAACGAAGCTTAATGTGGCAAGAATTGAGTCCGATTATTAGTCAACTTGATAATGTACTTGTTTGTGGCGATTTTAACAAGGTGCTTTATGGTAATGAAAGATCTAGCGGATTCACTTCTCCGTCTTTGTCGAGTTTTCATGATCTCATCAATGACTGTGACTTGCTTGACATTCCGCTTCAAGGTAGAGATTACACTTAGCATGATACTTCTTTATCGGACTTTTTCCGGATCTTATTCCAAATTCATATACATGTTTCTTAGGGCCCTAGACCATTTCGGTCATTAAACTGCTGGTGGGACAGCAGCTCCTTCTTTTCGTTTATTCGCGATAAATGGTCAGTGATATGTACGACTCATGGCCATAAAGACTTATCCTTCTGGCTACGGCTTTTAGGCAAGGATATTAGGCCATGGCATGCTTTGAATTTTGGAAATTTGCAGCAGGAAGTTGATGTTTTAGAGCAGCGGATACTGCAGTTGATGGACAGTAGCTCTTCTCAGCCATTGAGACAAGTTGAAGCGGTCGAACTCCTCTCTTTTAAAAGCGAACTTGCTTAACGGAGATCGCATTTGGAGAATATTAAGCACCAACAATCGAGGGTGAAATGGTCTATCTTAGGGGATAACAACACAAGTTTTTTTCATCGAACCACTTCCGCTCACTTCCGGAAAAATCGAATTTCATCTCTTGAATTGAATGGCTATATTTGCTTTGACATGGGCTGATTTCCTCATTTATCAATGAGTTTTATACCGAGTTATTCTTAGCCGCTAGGCCTATTATGTTCTCCTTACGCAAGCTTGGTTTTTCTCAGGTTTCAGAGGCTCAAAATCAGCTATTGATAGAGGCATTTTCCGAGGAAGTAGTTTGGGATGCATTGTGCTCTTGCAATGAGAATAAATCCCCTGGTCCAGATGGTTTTAATCATTTCTTTTACAAGAGAGCTTGGCCCAATATGAAAGCAGACGTCATGCGTATTCTTGATCGCTTTCATGAGACATCTTTTCTCTCGACATCGATAAAATCTTCGTTCGTATTCCTTATTCTGAAAATTCCAGGTAGTTGTGCTATCCAGAATTATAGGCCTATCACTTTAATTCACGGAGTCTACAAAGTGATTACAAAGTTATTATCATCAAGACTGAAAGTGGTGCTTCCTTCCTTAATTTCGAGGAATTAGTTCGCTTTTGTTAAAAATAGGAGTATTCACAAATGTTCCTTTTTAGCGTTGGAAGTAATTCACTCAATTTATAAGCAACGTCATACATATTTTATCCTCAAATTAGACTTTCACAAGGCCTTCGACAGCATCTCATGGACTTATATAGATGCAATTTCAACGAAAATGGGATTTTATCACAAACGGATTTCATGGCTTAGGGGTTGCAGATATAATTCGACCACATCTATATTACTCAACGGGAGCCCGTCAAAACAGATCAACATTTGCTGAGGAGTTAAGCAGGGCGATCCACTATCTCATTTCATCTTCGTTCTTGCAATGGAGGGGTTGAAGCGACTTATTGATGCTAGTATTCATGAGGGCCTTATTCTGGGGTTCAAAATCGAAGATGATTTACCAGACATTTCTTTGTTGCAGTTCACAAATGACAAGATATGTTTTCTTCCAGCCGACGAGTCTATCATCCTGACTTTCATAAGGATTTTTCGTTGTTTTGAGCTCATTTTCATCTTACGTATTAACTATCACAAGAGCTCTCTTATTGGCATTAATGTGGATGATGCAGTTACTCATTCGGTAGCTTTTAGTTTCGGCTGTAAGCTGGAGAATTCCCGATCTCCTACCTCGGCACTCCCCTCTGTTATAAACGCTTGAACTTGGGAAATTGAGACGCTCTAAGCACCTTGCATCATGGAAGGGGAAATGTCTCTCTTATGTCGGTCGTGAGGTCATGATTAAATCATTACTCTCTTCATTCCTGATTTATTTATTTTCTCTTTTCAAATTACCGGAATCAGTGAATAGGAAGCTTATTTGCATTATGAGGAATTTTTTATGGAGAGGTGACCACAATAGTAAGGGGATTTGCAAAGTTAGTTGGGATGTTATAAACTTACCGAAACACCTAGGTGGATTATTCATTCGGGATTTCAAGCTCTCAAATTGTAGTCTTTTGCTTAAATGGCTTTGGCGACTCCGAAATCTGGATGATAATTCTTTATGGGCGATTTTTTGTGTAAAACGATATGGATTCGAAATTTGGTGGGATTTGTTTGATTTTGATAGATCGAAGCTTTCACCAATTTGGCTTAATGTTATCTCTAGTTGCTTTCAGAATCAAAATTTTTGGCAATTTTTTTCCAATACCTATCGGATTCGGCTTGGGAATGGAAATTCTACCAATTTTTGGCGTGATTCTTGGGTAATTGATCAACCATTGAAAGACATATTTGGAGATCTTTGGAACTTAAGTGGAATGAAAACGAGATTGGTTAACTTGGTATGTTTGAAATTATTTGATAATGTGACTAATGGAAGACCGTTATAGCGTCGTAGGTTGCGTTTAGCCTAGCGTAACCATTGCTTGGAGTTAAGACGTCTAATTTTTTTACATGTCTTGACGATTTTCCATCCATCCACTGTTGATGTCTCGTTTGAGGAGCAACTCATATTATCCTTTTCCCCTTCGAGTGATCATTTTTTATGGAGAATTGGCCCCAACAAGGAGTATTCGGCAGATTCGTTTTGTATAGGGCTGTATGAAACTTCAGGTAGGCCAGCTCATAGTGAGTTATTTCGGTTACTTTGTTGTACCTCTATGCTCCCCCGTATTCATTTTTTCGGTTGGCTTTTGATTCACGCTAGATTACCGACCTGAGAGTTTCTTTTTCATAGGGATTGTGCATCACTAAACGACTCGATATGCCCATTTTGCCCGATGTTAGAATCGATTGATCATATGCTCCTATTTTGCCTTGATAGTTGGACTACTTGGTGTAAAGCCCTAAAATGGTTGGGAATTTCAGTCCCAATTTCGCGACATGCGACGAAATTTCTGGTTCTTTGGTGGTCTTTTTTCATTTCGGGACTTAAAAGAGAGTTTGCAACTGCGGTTTGGTTTTGTATAGCTTGGAGTATATGGAAGAGGAGGAATGAATTTGTCTTCAAGGGAACCCGAAGAGATGAAGATTTAGTAGTAGCTAATATTAATCATTGTTGGTTATTTTTTAAGAATAGGAAGAAACTCATTTCTTTTTTAGCCTTGGATCTCTTAATCGATCAGTCTATTCTTTGTATTTGAACTATGTATTTTTGGGCGATCTTTTTAATGAAAAGATGAGTGAGTGTTTTGTAGGCAAGCGAATGCATCAACCTAGTTGGGACGTTCGCCCCGAAATTTTCAGCTATTCCAATCTTTTTCCGAAGGAGGGACATAACGTTCCTTTGGAGGTTTTTCAAAAAAAATACTCTATCATATGACTGTTTTTTTATTTTTGGCAATTCACTATTTTCAACTCATAATAACTAAGAGCATCTTTAGTAGATAATGGGTATCTAGGATTATGTGACATGTGAAATAAAAATTTATATTGATGACATGTTAATGATTTTAAAACTAGACAATGTCTTTCAGAATGATAATCACACTACATTGTCTATTTCATTTGAAAATAGATAGTTAAATAATAAAAAGAACTTAATTACAAACTAAATAAAGTGTTTCAATGTTAAAAAAATATTAATTAATTTAATGAGTTATCATTTCATTTGATTGTCTACGTTTAGAAGATCAAATAGATAATGTTCAACAGTTATTGTGTCACATCAGATAGGAAAGAGAAAATAGAAGAACTAATGTAGAAGCATTTTTTTATTTAATTGTCTATTCTTACCTATGTGTCAAAACTATTAGACTATGTTCTCTTCAATTTCTGAAACTTGAACTGAACTTAATGAATCTGAACTTAATTGAATTTAATAATAATAAATTAATTATTAAAATAATAGTAAAAATCAACAAATATAAAAAAATAAATTAAAAATACTAATAATTACTAATAGTATTATTAATAATTACCTATATAAAATAATTAATAAAACAATTTTAATAACATTAATAATATAAAATTATTATAATATGTAAAATCATTCAATTAAAATTTTGTAATTCAAATAATAATTATTGTTACAATTATATATGAACTAATAATAATTATTATAATATACAGTAGTTTGGATTCAAATTATCACTTATTATTATATTAAAAAAACGTAATAGTTTCTTTAACCAATAAATATTTTCTTTTTATTTTCTCATATCACATTTTCTAACTAATCAAATACTACGATCATAAATAAAAATATTATTATATTATAATTACATTAATAATATTATTATATCAATAACACTAGTAATTACTACTATTTATTAAAAATTCTTATTATATTTATAATCAATGTTAACTACTTTGTATAATAATAATTTTTTTATATTAATATTTTTATCATTGTTGTTCTTATTATTATTACTATTAATTTTAATTAAAGTATAAATTTGAATAATCATTATTAAAATTAAAATTTATGGACCTGAACGGAACTTAATAGACCTTGACTGAACCGAACTTAACTGAACTGAACTTAATAGACTTGAATTGAACTTAACTTAACTTATTTGAACTGAACCAAATTGAAGGTGAATAGAACATGGCCTTACTCCTTTTGGTGCCGAAAGATTGTCATTCAAGGATTTTCATCAAGACCAATAAAACATTTTTTACTTTATTAAAATGATTAATTTATCTATTTTACTTTATCATAAAATTTTCTCTCTTCTTAATTATTAACTTATAATTTTATTTTATAAAGAGTAAATTAGAAAAAAAAAGTGATGAATATTGCATTGATATGTGAAAATGACAAACAAAAGGAAAATGTAGGCCATGTTCTCTTAAACTACAATTCAATTAAGTTTAGTTAAGTTAAGTTAAGTTAAATTCAGCTATGTGTAGTTGTAAATTTACACTAAAATAAGTTCAGTTCAGTCAAATTTAGTTCAGTTCAACTTTCAGAAGTTAAAAAGAACAAGATCGTAATCTTAACTAAGCTGATAATCTTTCGATGCCGGGAAAAGTATTAGAATAGAGTATTGCCGGTTCTTAAAAATCTCAGTGATTTAATGGGCAATTCGATCTTGTTCATGGATAATCCGTACAAATTTTTTTTGGAAAGCTATTTTTACTGAACCTTTTTGGTAAAAATAAATTTCATTACTAAAATTGGGGTTTAAATTTCATTACTAATATATATAAATGTTTCATTGTAATGTTTTTCGACTAAAATTTCGAAATATATTCATATGATGAGTTAAGAAATATATTTTAGTAAACCTTCAAAAGTTAAAATTAATAGGTAACAAAATATTCGTTTAAGAAAGCTACTGTACCCTTCCCGCATATGCATTAGATTACATCCTTAAGACATATAGCTTCTAGTAACAATTCTAAAAATGCGAAAAGAGCTATTAAAAAAAAAAAAGGCAAAAAGAGAAAACCAGAGGCGCGTACACGTGGTTTAAATTGGTAATGGCAGTGGCATTGTCGTTATTAATATGCATTACAAGGTTGTTAAAAAGTGAGGTCGTCTACCTGGAAGGTTGTCAGCGTCACCATTCCTCGAAGCCACTTCTTCTACAATTTGCAATTCTTTTTTACAATTTTTCTTTTCTTTTGTTATTTTGAAATTCAATTGTGACGTGGCATATATGACCGTGTAGTCATTTGACCACAGTTGTAGTACGTCAGCAAATAAGAATAGGTTAGCTGAGGTAGGGTTCATTTCATTGGAAGTGCATCCTCTTCGTATTGCCCTGTATTTTCAGCGAGTCAGATGTGACTGTGAAGTTAATACGCGTCGTGCACATATTAATCAGGCGCGGCCAACTACCCAGCTGATAATGGGCCCATGTTTAATTGCAACAATTAAGATTCCTCATCATTGGACCAAGACTAAACGCCACGTGGAACTTTTTATATATATTTGAAAATATGATTATATAACACACACAATAGAAAAGAATTCCGACTCTAAGGCTTATCCAGGCAAAAAAATAAGTAATGTTACTGATCTTTTAAAAAGTGTTAGGCGCTAGTCGAGCGATCGAAAGTTAATCGGGATTTAGGTGGGGATTAATCAGGATTTAAGCGGATTTAAGCGCTAATCAGTAAAATTTAAGTGCTAGACGTGATCAGGTGACGACCCTCAAAATAGCGCCTAAGCGGGATCTAGGCGAAGATTTTTAAAACAGTGAATGTTACGTTTGTTTTCCGTTTCTGCGACTCTTTTCTACTCTTTTAATATGTTTTTCTTTTTTGTCCTTTGTTCCCCATTGCTTTTGCAATAAATCTTGTCCCAAAACTGACCATGATTATATGTTTCTGAAACTTTCGATGAATATGAGATTCGTAAAAGATATATACTCTCTTTTTGTTGAAGATGGTGTAAGAGCATGTTCAATGATTTTTCAATTTTGGGGAAAATGAAAAATTATTATGGGGAATGATCTACTCCAACTATTCCCCATTTGTCATATTCTCATGAGGAATTCCATTTTAAAGAATGATTATTTTAATATTATAAATGTATTTTTTGATTATTTTATTATTATATGTGTATTATGGATTTAATATTTATATATTTTATATTATGAGCTTATTATTTGAGTATTATGAGTTTAATATTTACTTGTGTATTATATTTTCATCTCATTGTTACTTGTGTGTCATATTTCTATCTCTTTTTACTTTTGTGTGTGTGTGTATATAATATTTTGCCAACTTTCTTCAACGCCATAAAAAATTAAGGATAGAACAACACATTTTGAACTACGAAATGCTTTGATAGAGAATTTGAGGCAAGAACACGGTAATTCATACAATATAATTAATATGATATCATATGGTTTATTGTTGTAGTTGTGTTTTAACTAGTGTCTTTTAAGAAAAAAATTCATGAAATATTTATTGTCATTGTTGTTGTATTTTGGTTCTTTATTATTAAAGAAAGTAATATATTTATTATTATATATTATACAACACATGCATGTTAAATAGAAAAAAAATTTATTCGTAATAAAATATAATAATAATAAATGAATAAATTAATAAGATATTTTAGTTCAAGATATTATTGTTAAGATATAATTTGTAGAATAATAATTATAATAGAAGTGGTGTAAAGAAATGACTATAATAATAATAAAATATTATTACTTTATTGGAATCTGAAATGGGGAATGAAAAATGAGGAAGATGGTTGGAGCAAAAATACTGTATATCCTGCAAAATAGGGTTTGAGGAATGAAAAATGGGGAAAATGATTGGAGTTGCTCTAATGTGATGGTTCTTAAAGATGAGGATGAGGTAACAGTCAAAGGTAATGGAGTAGAAATTTCAAACTTTAAAGCAAGTTGAGTTGAAAACTCATGTCACAAACTGCAGTTTTCTGAACTAGATTGGGTATAGAGCAACATATTAGGAAATCAATGACCTAGCAGAAACAGTCTTATAAGCAAGATAACTAAGCAATCCCAAAAAATTAAGGCCCTTTCTTAATTTTTTTTTTGTATTTAATGCTTACTTTAATTTCCAATATGTTTATATTTGAAGGAAATCAGAAATGGAAACAAATTTTGATTCTAACATTTTTCGGTACTTGAAGATCGAAAAACGCCACTTTGGGAAGCTGAATTGGAATTGTTTCACGGTGTATCGAAGAACAATTATTGTCCACGAATTCTACAAAGATAAAGATCAATAACGATCATTTTGTAATATTTTCGTCGTGAGACAAAAACCTCGAGAGAGAGAATTGAAAGGAAATGTAAATTGAAATCACATCATGAATAAATAGAAATTGATTAATTATAATAAAGTCTTTAAACTTTTAATTATTTACAATTAAATCTATAAAGTTTTATAATTTTTCAATTTAGTCCAAATAACTTAATTGGATCAAATTCTTTGACCTAAATGACCTGATTGACCCTTTCACGGGTGGACCGGGTATTTCCAACATCTCCAACTCGCACTTGATGGGTCACATTCCTTATAAGATTATCAAATTTTCTGTAAGCTATAAAGTCGTGTGATCGACATAATATCACGAATGCTTTGTCTTGCGATTGTTAGGGTCTGCCAAGACTATCCTAAATGATACTCGTTAGACATGATGTATACCCTAGAGGTAATTAAAGCGATATGTCTTTATACAAACTGTTTTGGATTAATTTTATCAATAGTAAGACAACTTTGTTATATATTAATGATTCTTTCTAATTATTTATGTGCTATTATGTATGTGTATATATATATATATATTCATTGATATAATAAGATAAACTCCGTGACTATTTCATAGCGTGAAAGTGCAAGGACATAGTGGGAACTATGTGGAGTGAGAACTACACACAAGTGTAATTATGGAAAGTCTAAATATCCCTAGTCATAGTTTCATTGAGACTGAAAATCAATGAAGCGGACAGACTAACATCTGTAGGCTTACTCCTTAGATTGAATCCAAGCAACCGATCGTAGGAGCTGAAAGTGGTACCTTGAGTTAACACATGAATGTATTCGAGTAATACATTGGAGACTGCTATAAGACAAACACTCGAAAATAACTATATTCATGTATTGGTGTCACGTCTTATTGAAGTAGTAGTAGGAGTATCCTCAAACTTGAGATAATGGTTACCTTGTGCAGAAGTTGCTATACTTTGGGTCATATTTATGCATACCCTGGTGATCAGAATGATACGGATGATTACATGTATGGTGATGACCATTCGTTTGTAAGCCGAGTAGTCAAGATGGGATCCATCACTCTTGATATAGTGATATAATGAGAGTTGTACCATAAGGCCTCTTGTTGAAGTGACACACTCATAAACCTTTGGTCAGATTATGAAATTGATAGAAAGGGTTTTTAGTCAATCTTTATACATAAAGGTATTCGCCACTTTTCTACTGATAAGTTTAATAACTTTTTCGCAAAGATTTTGGATATATTAATGGTGCCGAAAATTTGTTCACGTAAAGTATAGGTGTTGTCAATACCACTTATCAAGATAGAAAAATGATGATAATTGCAAGTATACAGTTGCGATGTAGTTTTAAAAGATATCGATCTCACAGGGAATGACCAGCTCTAAAGATTAACAAGGAAAACAGAATGAAGAAAATAAAATAAAATAATTTAAAGTTTTGGATAGGAGGATTAGAATGAAGAATGGATAGATATATGTATGTAAGATTAGAGATTCTAATGTATAGATTTTCCTATGAAATAAGTATAGCAAAGAAAACATGCAAGTTCAACAAAGTTATTACGTTCACTACACGAATCTAACATAATCGGTTCTAGACACTCAGATGTTTAATGATTCACCGCAGACCAACACATGAAATGACTTTTCTAAATCTA
>CATIWQ010064682.1:0-19351 GCA_949673415.1 Euphorbia schlechtendalii | reverse complement strand
AGAGGGAAAATATTAGAGTGCATGAGTGAGATATAGTGTGTGTATAGATAGAGAGTTCGCTACGTTCATAAGCGTTAGCGAGAAAATGTTTAAGTGATTCGAATCCTTGTTTCAATCACTAGATTTCTCTATATTCTCGAGTGATTATTGTATAATTGTACTTGCAAATCACTTATCAATAAAAGTTTTTTTTTCAATATTCGTTTGTTCGATATTTGCAAAGAATAGCATCCTAGCGGAGGTTCGGTATGGGCCGAGACTGAATTCAAAGCAGACGTAGGAATTGTGGGAATTGACGACTCCCATTAAAGAGTGGATACGGTTTGCTCAACTTTAGCTTTCACTTGTATACCTTACAACTTTGCTTTGCTTTCTACTTATACTTTCTATTTTGAAGTTTATGATATATCTATGTGTCATGATCCGTATTTCATGTTATGTCTTTTATATTAATCAAGTTATATGCGTTGGAGTTGTTTTGGGGTTAACAATATCATGTATAATCATTGGATATGTGATATAACGTTTTTTAGTGAGCCAACATTTTTGGAATGGTAACTTGCTAAATGTGGCTAAGTGAGAGTGACCCGTACTAAGCATAGTATTGATGTTGTCCAGGTTTATATGATAGTCTTAATTCATTTGCGCTAGATCTAGAAAAGTCATTTCATGTTTTGCTCTGTGGTGAATAGTTGAACATCTGAGTGTGTTGAACCGAGTCTATTAGATTAGTTTAGTGAATCGTAACATCTTTGTTGAACTTGCATGTTTTCTCTGTTTTCCTTAGTTCGTAGGGAAAATCTATATAATTGGACTCTCTCTAGTCTTTCATACCTATATTTACTCATATTTTATTCTAACCCTCCTATCCAAAAATATCAATACATATTATTTTCTTTATCCTCTTTCCCTATTTGATCTTTAGAGCTAGTCCTTCCCTGTGGGATCAATATCTTTTAAAACTACATCGCAACTGTATACTTGTAGTTATCATCATTTTTCTATTTGATAAGAGGTATTGACAACACCTATACTTTACGTGAACAAGTTCTTGGCACCGTTGATATTTTGCCAAACTCTTCGCGTAAAAGTTATTAAACTTATCGGTAGAAAAGTGATTAACAATCATACGGGTGTCGAACTATGGCGAATTTGCTAGGAGAAATTGGGAGATTACTAAGTTGTGGAGAAGTCATTACTAATGAAGATGAAATTCCGGAGTTAACTACGGAAGTTTTCTTCAAGAAAGGATTTCTAACTAAGTGTATTGGGGAGAATGGGATAACTTATGATTGGAAATCGTGGGATGAACGAGTCGATGCCGATAAAAAGCGTAAAAGAGAAAATGCTAGGGAAGAAAGAAGTAGTTAGACCAATCTTAAGAGAAAGTTGAACGAATTTATGGAGGAATACATTTCTATTCATCGTAAGATTAGAAATATCAATATCTTGGTATGTGATGTTGAAAGGGATATGCGGGAGTCATGTTATAAGATTGATCAGATGATTGAATCCTTGACTCCTGAATGAATAGTTTTCTTTTCTTTTCGGTTTAGAATATTGTATAGTCTTTTCTTTCAGTAAAGTTTATGTTATATGTTTTGTGTTTATTTGTTTATTTGTTTTTCTTTTGTTATGTTTGATACTTGTTTTTATAAATGAAAATTTGAACAATAAGACGTTGATGTTCAATTGCTATCTTCACCATGAATTCCCCAGGTTTAATAGTAAATATTTATCGTTTATATTTAACAAGGTTTGTTTGTGTTTGTGTTTTGAAGATTTTATAGGTGCACGTCTAAAAATTGAAGAATTTGAAGAACAAAGAGGCTCGCGACCGCTACACAATTCACGCTCTTGATCACTGGATAGAAAAACTTTTTGTTTCTTTTGTGAGGAGAGTCACGATCGCAACTGGCCTTTGCGATCGTGACGCGGCAAATTTATAACCATTACAGATCACGAACTGACACGCGATAAATGGCTAAAACCTCCATTAACGGCTAGTTTTGACCCTAAACGGCTATAATCCCATTTATGACCAATTAGAGTCCCCTTCAACCTCTATAAATAGGTCTAAGTTGAACCCTAGCCACCACACCTTCTAAAAAGCCTTCTAAAATTTTGATTTTCTCATCTTCTTATTCGAAAACATCTAAACCTTTTTCAAACCTTTATCTTCAAAACCAACATGACTCGTGTCAAAAGAGCAGCACAAAAGAGAGGAGCTCAATCAATTCAAGATGAAATTGATTGTCCTTTCCTGTTAAGGACAAGAGAAGAGGGTAAGAGATTTCAAAAGCTAAGCAAATTAGATATCATCGGGATGATATTCCTCGATCTGGTTTTCTTGGAAACTCTTAATCTCAGAGAAGAGATGGAAGCCTACCTTTCCATACTTGGTCTTTCAAAATTTGTGGATATGTGGTTCCCACAAAATCGAGATTGGATTGTTGAGTTTTTGGTTACATTCGATTACGAAGATTCAAGGAAGAGGGTGATTCAATTTCGGAATCAATGACAGCAATACACCGTCACAAGAGAGATGATGGGTGATTGGTTCGGTTTCGAGATTGTTAATTCATCAAGCATGATGGATTCTTTTCAACCTAATTGAGTTTGGGCAAATTTATCAGGTAAGAGAGTCTTTGATCCCAAAAATTCTCCTAACAAACTTATTAAGGGTGATTGTATTCTCCTTCTCCACAAATACCTTTCCACTCCAGTATTTTGTCGAGTTGAAAATATTAAGATCCAAAAGGACTTGTTTGTTCTCTCATGCTCTATGATGACGCAAAAAGCTGAAATTGTGGATATTATATGGGATATGATGAAGCAGAACTCGACGAGCATAAGAAGTAAAATTGGAACGGTCAAAATTGTCACCACCATAGTCTTGGGAGCAAGAAAAGAACTCTCCTATGTTCAACAACCGGGTGAGTATATTCGATACATGGATGGAAGCTATTTGAAAAACACCGGATTACTCAAAGAGCACAATGGTGTTTATTCTTTCTACTCCTACTCCAACCGCACCAAAAGCTTAATTTAACTCAAGAAGATTCTTCCATCGGACCATCAAATCCATCCATAAGCCATTGCAAAGGAAAAGCCTCGATGACGGAAATAGACGAAGATGATGAAGAAGAAGAAGAAGCTCTGGAAGGTTGGAAGGCTAGCATGCAACTAAAGTTGGATGATTGCCAAGTGGAACTTGGAGTTATGAAGAGAGACATGAAGATTCTAAAGAAAAGTAATAAGTCAATGCTTCAAAAATTACTTTCTTTCTTTAGATGACAAAATTGTCAATTCACTCCTAGTCCACCGGATTCTCCTTCGCAGTAGAACGGGTTTATTCTTTTCTTACTTTATCTTTTTCAATAATTTTTAGATTAGCTTTAGTTATTTAGTTTAGATTTTTATTAAATGTCTCACAATGAGGACATTGCATTCTTTAGTGTGGGGGGGCATTTGTAAAAATCCCGTAAAATCCAAAAAAAATAAATAAAATTAAAAAATAGAAGAATTTGAAAATTTTTTGTTGATTTTCGGGTCAATTTATACATTATCATTTCTTATACTTTACTAACAATTGTTCAAAGTTATTGTGAGTGTTAGGTTTTACAAGTTCTATGTTAGTGAAAAAAAATTGAGCGCATGATGAATTTGAGCTTTAGTAGCACAACATTTATAAAATTGGTAAGGATGAGTGGTGAGTAACATTCAAGAGCAACATTCCAAGTAAGTTTCGATTTATATTTCGATGCAACATGAATTAGTATAAGTTATATAGTTTTAGTTTAATGCATCCAATAAGTTTAAGTGTAGTAATATCTAATGGTATTTTTACTATGAGTTTTATATGCAAATCTCAAATAAGTCCTATAAGTATTGAGTATGTTTAAAGTGTAGGGAAACTACAGCCATAATACTTTGAATTTGATCAATAAAGGATGAGGGTATTAAGTGAAAAATCAAAAGAAAGAGAGGATAACCAATGAGTTATGCAAAAGATGAGGAATGGTACGGAGCAGAAACTACAACCATTCATTGAGTGAAAAAAAAAGAAAAGAAAGCATAGCACGAAAAATGGGTGCAAAGTACAAAATACTTCAAAAACATATGCTTAAAAGAAAAAAATGAGAGAGTGGTATGGAGCATAAAATGCAACCACTGTGAGTGGTTTTAGCATCCTAGGTTACCTAAAAATGCCTTGAGAGAAATTAATCAAAATGTGCTTTCTATATCTTTTATGCTTTATACTATGCTTAAGAGAAGGTAATATTCGAGTATGCGTATAATGCTTATTTGAAGATGTGATTCGATTGACTCTCCATTGAGAACAAAGGTATGCAACTGAGCTATATAAATTGCACATTACTAATTTGTGGAAAATTTTGAACTTCTACTTAAAATCTTTTACAATGTGAAATATGGTACTCGCTGCAATAGTCTTTCGCCAAATAAGGTACAAACTTAATTACCAAATTTATACACTTCTGTTGAATTTACCATGAGGACAAGGCAAAAGTTAAGTGTGGGGGTATGATAAGTGTATAATTACACTTATTATCACATTAATTTCACACATTAAACACTATAGATTTAGTCATTTTTATACTTCATATAAAAGATTTCACGTGGTATGTAGTTATTTTATATGCAAATGCAGATTCTAGGTAAATCTTGGGAGTAAAATGATCTAAAGTGGAATTCTATGAAAAAAGAGTGAAAAAGGTGCAAAAAGATGCATGGAACTTAAAGATTTGGCTTAGGATCGAAGCTGTCGAAAATCGGTGAAATTACAAGAAGATTTCTGAGTAAAACTAAATTCACGGTCATGACAAACATTCTCGGTCGTGACTTGTTTACTTCAGAAATAAAAGTCTGCCAATCAAAGATTCACGGTCATGACATGTGTATCGCGGTCACGACTTGGACGGTTTTCTGGTATTATCTTCTTAACCAACAACCGCCAGATAAGCATGATCAACCGCCATCAACTACCAATGAACATATGCCTATCAGGAGTCAACCAATCATGAAAAGGTGCTTATCCATTGTGGATTATATCAAATCTTCTCAACTAATCACAATGAAGAGATGCAATCTTTCACCAATGGACACAACCCTTCATTTGGATAGACGCAACCCTTCAAACTCTATAAATAGGGCTTCATTCCATTACAATTTCGTAGCATTGGATGTGTGCAGCATTAGAGTGCAAATAAAGAGTCACACATAGTGTGTGTGTGTGTAGATGGATTCGCTACCTTAGCTTTCACTTGCATACCTTACAACTTTTCTTTGCTTTCTACTTATACTTTCTATTTCGAAGTTTATGATATGTCTATGTGTCATAATGCGTATTTCATGCTAAGTCTTTTATGTTAATCAAGTTATATGCATTGGAGTTTATTTTAAGAGAAGTTTCGTTGTTAACAATATCGTGTATAATCACTAGATCTGTGATACAATGCTATTTAGTGGTCAACATTTTTGGAATGGTATCTTGCTAAATGTGGCTATGTGAGAGCAACCCGTACTAAGCATAGTATTGATGTTGTCCAGGTTTTCATAATTGTCTTATTTCGTTTGCACTAGGTTTAGAAAAGTGATTTCATGTGTTGCTCTACGGTGAATCATTGAACATCTGAGTGTTTTGAACCGAGTCTGTTAGATTAGTTTAGTGAGTCGTAACATCTTTGTTGAACTTGCGTGTTTTCTCTGCTATACTTGTTCGTAGTGAAGATTCTATATATTTAGATTCTCTAATCTTCCACATATATATTTACTCAACTTTTCATTCTAATCTTCCTATCCAAAAATCGCAAATCTATTTTTATTTTCTTTACTTTGTCTTTCCTTGTTGTTCCTTAGACCTGGTTCCTTCCCTGTGGGTTCGATATCTTTTAAAACTACATCGCAACTGTATACTTGTAGTTATCATCATTTTTCTATTTAATAAGAGGTATTGACAACACCTACATTTTTCATGAACAAGTTTTTGGCACCATTATTTGAGGATAATCCTTACGAAACGAGTGTAGCCAAGTCTCACGAACAAGTTCTTGGAACCATTAGTTATTAAACTTATCAGTGGAAAAGTGGTGAACAATAGTCCTGGTCTCTTTAAGGGGCATTTTGTGGTTGGCTAATATTTTTTTTAGATAGAAGATGGCATGACATTGATAGATGCACCGATATCACACATGGCCTTTTGTATTCTAACCTAGCCTATGGTGCAATTGATTGCGAACATTCCTTGTTCCTTAACCTTTAGGGTAACTCGTGTTGGATCACTACCAATACATTCTCCCCATCAAGACCTTGTCTAGGTCTTGCTGATTCTTTTTATTAGTGAAAATCTCTTTAACAAGTTTTGCATGTTTTGGCATTTTCTTAATTACATCAAGTAATGGAATGTTGATCTCTACTGTCCTTAAGGTCTCAAAGATCTCCTTCTCTTCTTTCACCTTCTTTATCGTTATTAGTCTCTTTGGAAAGGGGGCCAAGTTTCTGTTGGAATCACTATTTCTTTCATTTTTGCAAGAGTCACTATGATCTCTTCCTCAACTTCTACTCTCAGCTCTGTTGACTCGACCTCCTTTCCACTTCTCAATGTGATCGCACTTACGTTTTGCCTTGGGTTCTCTTCCGTTTGAGATGGAAGTTTCCCCATATTCTCGATCTTGGAGAGAGAGCAGTATTTGGGTCATTTGTTATTCTAGATTGGTAAAATTACCTTGCAACCCTTGAATTTGTTCATTGATTATCTCGAAACTTTTATTTGTACCTTCAACAAGAGCATTGAACAAGTCTTAGGGACTCCTTTGAGAGGAGTTGTTGAATTTTTGTTATTGCGTGACTTGTTGTTGAGGCTGTCTCGGTAAGATTGGTACCATATGTTATACAGGTTTCAAAGCAACCTGATTTTGTAGTCCCTGTGGTTTTTGGCAGTCATTATTGCCCCATCCCAATGCAGAATTATCTCACCATGCTACCCGCTTCATCTGTTGAGGTGGTACATATGTCTGCCAATTTCCATAGTAACCCATCGCATGAACTTGGTTAAATTTTGGGTCACCAATGCAAGGACATTCATCCATTGCATGGTTGATCTTTGTGTAAATTTCACATGCTATAGCAACTTCATTCTTAATAGTCATGGGACAATCTTAGACAAGTTGTCTATTTTATAATTAAGTTCATGACCATTGATCTTCCCAACTATTCTTGAGGCAGATTTGTAATAACGATCGATCACCAAATTGTTGAGCATTGTCTGCCATAGTCTTTATAAGTTCCCAAGCTCTTGTGGAGACTTGTTGATGAGAGCTCCTCCACTCACTGCATCTATGATTTCTTGTCTGGTCTCGGGGAGACCTTTATAAAAGATTTGGACTAAGGATTATGATGTGTAACCATGAGGAGGGAAGCATGGGACAAGGTGTTGGAATCTCTCATAGAAATCATGGATATTCTCGATATCCTTCATCTTTACTACGCAAATCTGCCTTCTTAATGTGGTTGCTCTTGTTGCTAGAAAGAATTTTTGCTAAAAGGATTTGGACATCTCTTCCCATGTTGTGATTGATCATGGTGCTAGATAGCAAAACTAGTCTTTTGCGATATCATCAAGAGAAAACGAGAAAGCTTTGAGCTTTACCAAGTCTAAAGAGACTCTTTGTGGCTTTATTGTAGCGCACGTCATGTGGAACTGCTGCAAGTGTCTGTATAGATCTTCAGTGGCTCTCTCAATTAACTTGGGTAAGCTCTGGTTCTTCAAAAGTAGATGTTGATTCACCGCGATCGTTACAAGGTCCTTAAGGAACTGCTCTACATCAGTCATGGTCATTGCGACTTGTTGAAGTTCATAATCAAAATCGATCTGGTCGAACAGTCCTTCTATTAAAGTAGAATCATTGTTGATTTTGGTTCAAGTCTCTGTAAGACTTCTAGACTTTCTCTGTTCACGAACTTCCCTAGCCAAGCTCGGTTAGATTTTTCATTTTTTGGGTCAAAGAGAAGTTCGTTGCCACTAATTGTGGCTTGGTCATTCAGTAAGAAAAACTATGTCAAAAGGAACTGTTCCCTAGCAAAGGTGCCAAAATTTGATAGATGTTGAGATCATCAAAGATAATCACTACACAAAAAATAACTTGTAGTTAGTGGTAAACAAGGGTCGAATCCACAAGGAACAATATTTGTCAAGTAATTCCTAATTTTAATGATTAAAATGACCAGATTGTTATTTTTGAAAGCATTGTGGGTTTGAAAATTGAAATAGCGAGTAAAACAATTAATGAAAAGAATAACTCAACCTATTTAAACTAAATCATATATCATAATGATCATTGGACAAAGGATGAATTGCATCGGGTATTAGGTTTAGTTAAACTAGCGCTCCGCACCGTACAATGTTAGCATCTCTTCCTTACTTTGTATGGGGACTATACTTCAGGCCCCAATCACCTTCTTACTCACCGTGACTCTCAACGTCGTGCCAAAGAGCTCGTCGAAAAATAGCAATAAATACTAGAAAAGCCTAAACCCTAACCGACAGGTAGTGAAACTCCCAACAGACATTAGATCGTTGTATCTCTAGTTGTTGATGATGGAGAGACTGTTGTCACTTACTCCTTCTTAGGCACGGGTATGGATGCGAAAGTTAGAGATAACAATAAATCACAAAAACTTACCTTGTGGTTACTCACACCACAGAGAGACTAAGGATTTTAATAAAATAGGTACCGAGATCAAAAAATAAGTCACTTTGTGGAATGTTGTATTCAAGTTTAAGTTCTCACATTAGTTAAACATGGTCTTGACCCTCATTTTGCCAAGTCATTAAGTAACTAGCCAGACATGACTGAAAATAAAAGCAATAAAATATAAAGAGACTTGAATGTAAAATTGCGAGTAAAGTAAAAGAATTGTAAAGTAAATCGTGAACTTGATATTAAACTAAACTCAGAAACATTTGGAAAAGTAAAGCAACTGAATTAAACTAGAAACAAATAAAATTAAGTCTAATGGAATTTGGAAAACTTAGCGTAAAATAATTATAACTCTAAACCAAATTGGACGGAACTTCGATTATATTGGACTACTTTTGACTCTTTTTCTTGTGGAATTCAGCTTTATTTATAATAAATTGATCGAATCTAGTTGTTATTTTTAGTCTTTGTCTCTGATAAAGTTTGTTCTTCTTTGGCTTTATCTTTTAGTCTTTCACTTGGATATAAAAATGGTAGTCTTATCCTTCCTTCAACATAGATTTTGTGAAGTAAAATAACTCTTTTCTTAATCAAAACTTTTTTGGTAATAAACTTTGCCCAAATCGATGATTCTTCTTTTGACTTTTACGCTCTTATCTTCCAATTGGATATATTTTTGACTTTCTGGAAGATACTGGAATTTGCAGAAATCACTGGGATTAGCTACTCTCTCGATGGATATACCGAGATCTCATAAAGTACTGTGTTTGGCTATTTTAATCAATTTTTTGTACAAATCACCTAAAACCCCTGAAATGGTTGAAAACGGTAGAAACAAAGTCCGTAAAGACTAAAACATACTCATAAAGATGTAACTTTATGTAAAATTAAGCATAAAAAAAATTTGTATTTACAACCTACCACTAATCTAAATAAGAGTGTTATACCTATAAAATTAAGATTTTGAGCCTGGACAAATAATTACTCATGGTATTTGATTCAAGTTATTAAATGACTTCAATCATATTTCCTTTTTCAGATTTAATTTATAGGCATAAAATAAATTTAAGAATATTAAATGTGCGAGCTAAATAAATATTACGATTTCATAAAACGTGTCAAGAACAAGAAGATGAACACAACGGGTCAAAAATCAATACAATATTATGATTAATTGAAGAAAAATTTAGAATAGAGATAAAGTTTTGAAAAAGATGAAGAACATATATTAAGGATTTTGAATTGTAAGAATACGAATGTTATGAATTTTTTGTATTCATTTTCTATTCCACTAACATACTTTACGCGCATGTATTTTGATGGTCATTTACGTAGCAAGCCAGGTCAGCAAAATGAGCAAAGTGACGCGTTTTAGATAAGTACGGGGGCTATCTATCACATTTCAAAGTTCATGGTGGTAACAGCCCTTTTTGAACGAATTAAGGGGGGTGTAGATGCATTAAGCCTAAATAAATATTACTATTATACATTCGGGTTAGTTATCTTTAAATTACAAAGAGTTAGACAATTAATTAACACCGAGATCTGTTTTCAAGCTTAAAAATTTCGGCCATTACATTTCTCCAGCTCCAGGAAATTTTCATTTATTTTAATATGACGCATGAATCCATTTATGGATGAACGATAATGTAAATAATATTGATAACAAAATAACGAAACAAATATACTATATAGTTACATATAAAGGAAAACTGAAAATTTGAGATTGAGTACATTTATCATCAGTTAACCCTTTTGAAGTGTCCAAGAACCGGTTTAGAACAAAAATGTACAAGGAAAGCTGCGAATGAATCTGAAGAAATTTTTCATCTAAATTCAATCACAAAGAAAGAAATCGATTGAAAATCTCAATCCACACGGATCATTTATCGAATATCATACAATGAAATATTATAAATGTGCTATTAAAATATATAAAACTCATGTTGATTGTCTCTGAAAGGAATTGATGAAGACGAGGCTCTCAGAATGGAAATCCTCCGAGATCACGTGCACAAAACCCTCTTAATTAAAAATAATGAGATGGATGGCTGCTTTTTTTTGTTTCATTATATGGCAGTAGAAAAACTCACGTTGAAATCTTTTTATATAATTAGTAATTTAATGTGATTTTAATTAGGCATGTAATGTATATTCAATTAGAATTAGGATTAGATTAGGTTTATTTACAAATTGATGTCAATTTAAAAAAATTTAATTAATAAATTTATAGATTTAATTTCTTAAATTAATTTTAATTGTTAATTTATTAATTTTCAATTTAATCCACGTGGTAGTTAAAACATTATACTTTAGTTTATTTTAATGAATATCATAAACAACTTTATATTATACTATGAACTAAAATAAAATATTTCTTGAGTTACAAATATTATTCAATTAAATTAACTTCGTACGTCATTTAATTAACAATCAACTTTCATCACATCTTGTAACATTGTTGTACAAGAAATCCCGAATCAATGAATTTAAGAGCACTATTTTTTGGATCTGTCAATATGTTAGCAATGTGCTTCACCCATAGACTCTAAGCGAATTCTAGCAAACCATTACAGCCCCTAATTGGGACAGAATACAGTTATCAATCAAAGATACTAAACCCAGTAGTTATCTCATAATATCCATCTCCAACATACATCAATATAATGAACAATGGACATAGTCATGTCACCCATTATTAGTTTCATAATATTTCTGGATTAAGAATAAAATGATTCATTCTGATAAGCTACCTACTTATTTGGACATGCCAATAATCCATTTTATTCAACAAGTGACCAATGATTCATTTCAATTTATCGTGTTGAATGGCAATCCTATCACTTCAACACTACCACCAACGTGTTCATGAAATAACCTGAGAATGCCCGCATTTGTAATCTAATATTTAAGGATCCTTTAGGTGCACACCACAAGTTACTCAATTCAAAATTAATAGCAAGTTGAATCAAGTCCAAGGATATTCAAGACCTACCTAGCAAAACGCTCATGACACATAACTATGTGACTTTTACTACATGGATCGGTCTAGCCTCATGTTCTCAACATGTGCCTATGTTCATAACTCACTTCTCAAGCATGCTATCCAACATACAACAATTTTGTCTTAATCATTATTATGATTAAACCGAACTTCGGACATTTATGCTTTATTAATCAATGGATACTCTAAATTAAATATAGCACAATATATAATAGAAAAAATTTCTCCCTTTAATAATGTAACACAAATATAAATTCAATTACATCTTAAAAACCCATGTCTAAAACAAGGGCACACATAACAATCTCTCACTTGCACTATTTTCAAGCAAGAATGTCCCTAATCCCTATAGACCTCGTATGACCATAATGCTTTGTCTGACTAAGTGGTTTGGTCAACGATTTAGCAAGATTATTACCAGTGTCAACCCTTTGCAATGCAATACCACCCCTTATTTGAATCTCTCTAAGAAGATGAAATTTTCTAAGCACATGTTTAGATCTCTTGTGTGGCCGAGGCTCTTTCGCTTATACCACAGCCCCGTTGTTATCACATAACACATCTACTGGGTCTAGGATAGTTGGAACTTGTCCCAACTCAATAATAAATTTCTTAATTCAAACAACTTCTTTGGCAGCATCACATGTAGCTATATACTCAGCTTCTATTATGGAGTCACCAAGTGTAGGCTGCTTGGCCAAGTACCAACTTATGGCTCCGTCGTTCAGAATGAAAATGTATCTAGACTATGATTGTCTTCAGCTCTATCTATTTCAAAGCTTACATTAGCATATCCGGATACTATGAGCTCAACCTAAGCTCCATATGCTAAAAACATATCCCCGTTTAAGGTACTTAAAGATTGCTTTTACTATAGTCCAATGTTCCCTTCTAGGATTCAATTAGTACCTACTAGTCAAACTCAGTGCAAATGCCACATAAGGTTTAGTATATAACATGCCGTACATTATCGATCCAATAGCTGAAGCATATAAGATTTCAGCCATGTACTCTTGATCCTCCCTTGTCTTCGGATAGTCATCCTTACTAAGATGTATCCCATGGGGCTGTGAGCAGGTGACAAGGATCGGTGGGCCGAGAGAGCACGGAGATGAGAGGCGCGATCCACCAGGGCATTTTTAAAAATAAAGTATCGAGTCGTGGACCCGGAAAAGTTTTGGTAAGGAAAGTGAAAACATTTTTAGATTGGTTCAAACTCGAATCCGTCGTCTCTTAGTGTGGAGTCGGCACCTGAATTAGCTCTTTCCAAGAATTACAATCTTGTGAGGCTTAACGTCCGGGGGACAGCCCACTAAGACAGAGATTTGGGTTCGGGATAAATTGCTTATTTCTTTTTGGATCACATTATATTACATCTAAAAAAATTGTATTTTCTTAATTGTGCATATTCGCTCTTAAGTCATTTTTTGGAGTTTATATGCATGGTTCACATATTGAAAAGCAGTAAATCCATCCACAAAGCAATAAATAAATGCGGAAAGTAAATGAGGAAAAGTAAAGATTACAAATTACGAAACCGCGGGGATACAACCATCCACCTAATCTATTGATTACATTTCCCAAAAAATGAAATTGCGATACCCGAAGGAAAATTAAAATCCTAAACATAAAACTAATCCTAATTTACCTGCATCCACAAAGGTTAGCATAGGGGAATAATCATATTGCACATATGCTCGATTTTGAATTTAGCGAGGCCTATGTGGCCTATATAAAAGAAAATCGATCACAATAATGAGTTTTTTATTTAAATAAAATGGTTTATTTTATTAGCACATTGGTTGCTCATTTTAATTAATGAAATTGCTCACATGGTAAAAGTGGGGACTATTATTAAGGAATATGTTTTATTCCCTTCGTGGGGGTATTCTAACATACATCTCCTTTAATAAAAGAAATATAGATGAAGAAGAATTACAACATTTGGATAAAATAATATATTGAAATTCCTAGGTGCATAGATGAAAATAAAAGAAATTAAACATCGAAAGCACGAAATTATCAACTCTAGGATATCAGAGGCATACCCTTACAGAATGAATCCACTTCGAAGATATCCGATCAACCTTAGGAAGTCCTCCTCGTCTTTTGGTTTAGGTTAAATAATTGTAGTTGAGTCCAAAAGGTAGTTGTCTATTTCTTGGAAGTTGATGCAATTCTAAAAGCTATATTTTTGTCTGAAAAATTTTAGATTCTTTTATCGAAAAAGTCTTGACTATTTATGGGAAAAATCTCAAAAATCCAAAAAAGGCAAGTTTTTCCGACGAGGAGGCTCGCCAGAGTAAGTCTACCGAGGCTCGCCAAAGACTTTGGTGAGCTCACTAGAGACCATTGGTGAGGCTTGCCTTGCCAGACTCTAGCGAGGCTTTCCAAGCTCCTTAGCGAGCCTCGCCAAGATCTTTGGCGAGGTTGCCTCGCCAACGAGTTTGGCGACGCTTGCCTCGCCAGGCCTTGGCAACACTAGCTCCGGTTTTCCGTGGTATTTTCGTGTTTTTATGTATGTTCGTATTTTTTTAATTAATTTCTTAGTTAAAGAAATAATTTTATTAAAGTCATCCTTTTAAGTTCAAACTCGAGGAAGATTCCCATTCGGATACATCTGGATACTCAAAAATTGTGTGGTTTAAGGATAAAATCCCGAAAAGCCATCATCATTAAAAGCACAATCTGGTACGAAATCCCGTGCTCACAGCTGCCCCTCGTGTGATCACTGCTAGTCGAATAGCTATTATGATCATATGAAAAGAGCGTAGGGATAGAGAGAATACCTGATCGGTGTGGTTTGTGATTTTTCGTTCCCAATCGGTGATAACATGGGCCTTCCTTTCAGGTGCCGTGTTTAATTAGGTCATCCGTTTCTTCCTTCGGAGATCATTTGGCTTTTGCTGCCCCTTGTGGGCGGATCTAACGTGGTCATTTTGTACCCCTTTTGAGTTGAAATCTAATTGATTTTGCTTGTTGTCAAGGTATGTTGCTTAAGAAATGTGAACTGAATCGTTTCCTTCTTCGTGAGCATTCCTCAATTGGGAGATTGAGTTGTTTCCCTGAGACAAATTAAGAAAAATAAAATGTTTTAATTATTTGATTGAGTTTATGTGGAGCAAAAATTTTTACCCCTTCAATAAAATGAAAACATTAAGGAATAAATAAATTAAATGATTTTGGGGAATGTTGGGGGTGTCCTCTATGTATCGTCCCGTTATGTTATGAGGCTTTTGTTGTGAAATAGTAAAATAATAAATAGGTGGGGCCCACTTATTTTCTTTATAAATAGGGCTCCTCCTTCTTTTTTCCTTCACTTTTTCATTCCTCTTCTCTCTTTAAGCTTTCTTGCTCTTCTTTCTCTCTAGCAAATATATTTTCGAAGGTCGCTAGCAGAGCACCCCATTTCCCTCTAGCCTTATTCCTCAACCTGTTGATGAGGTTGAAGTTTTTTCCGTCGACATTGACGCCGCATACGGCTTGGCCGCTGGTGACGCTATGCTTGGGTTTACTTCTACTTCCCCCATAGAGACGTTGGATCCTGACTTTCCAGCTCAACCTCACCTCTCCCGGACTGAGGTATTTACTAGAAACATTTTTATTTCATTTTTTTGTTTTTGATGCAACTTTATGCTGTTTAGGAACTAGAATTGGACTGAAAATGAACCATGCCATGAAATTTTAGTTTATAAAGTCATAGGATAAATTAAAAATTAAAAAAACAACTTTGGGTCCGCCTGAAAATTTCCAGCAGAAAAAAAAATCTAGCTGGCACCCGTGTCGGTTTCTCTCGAGGGCTAGGGACCCTTGCCAAACTCTCTGGCAAGGGTCCCGTCACGTCAGAGATTTGCTCGGCGTTGACCCTAAGGGTCAAGCATTGAGTTATAGTGTATTTGTTGAGTACTAGATTGGTTGATGGTCTAACTCGGAGGTCTAGGTCCCATTATACGTTCGTTCCTTTTTTATCACCTTGTTGAGCGTGACATTCTTCTCGATCTCGAATAGCGAGATCTACTATGGGTTGATCAAGACATTAGCAGACTTGGATGGCGTAAGTGGCCTTAATTGGCCTCGGGCGATCCTAGCCCATACATATTTTGCTCTCGACTTAGTTACTCGAGCTCGCTTACGGGCGCTGCGTTGCTGCCCCATGATTCTTCAGGTATTGTTGGTTTATTTTGTGATTTGTGCATGTTTGTTATTTCTTTATTAACCTTGATTAACCTCATTTTTTTTATTTTACAGGCATGGGATTTCTGTTACCAGTTCCTCCCTGCCCCGCGGTTTGCTAATGCCGTGGAGGATGCTCCATGTATGGCCCGGATTTTCTCACTCTTCGAGGAGGACGTATTAGACTCTGCAGGTTACTATCAGCATCTTTGTGGGTTGACTCTAGAGTAGGTGAAGATTCTCGTTTCGATGGATGTGATTACGCTTTTATCTTTAAACTTATTCTGACTTTTTCATTCTTTCTTTTCAAGTGGAGTGCAACCCTTGGAGAGGTCTCCCTAGCTATCACATGGCGAAGGAGATCTAGAGGGATGTGGATCTCCACCGTTTCATCTTAGAGGGACCTAGGACCCGTAAGTGGTACTTGGGTGAGCGCATTCAGTTCTGAAGGACTAAGCTAGTATCTGATAGATGCATCCCACCTGCGCCTCTCACTGGGCTGTTCTAGGCGCATCTGGTGATTACTGACCACGAGGAGCGACAGCTATTCTTCGAGGAGTATGGTGTGAGGCTCTTAGGATAGCGTGGTGACTATGAGGCCTTCATTTGGGAGAGGTTACTCCAACTTCACCCGGCGACCCAGCCCGAGTTGGTGCGACCTTCTACACAAGTTAGGAGCCAGAGAGTGGATGGTGCTCTCGGTGTTGGTGCAAACGATACTGGCATGGGATGTCAGGTATGAAATGTGTTAACTATTTTATTCATGTTGACCCCGTTTCTAACTGTTTGTTTGTCTTTGTAGTAGTTCGCCCGGAAGAGGGTTCGTGTTCTCGATTTGAATGCTATGGCAGGGGGTGAGTACATCTTCCTCGGGCATTGTTGAGGGGAGATTAGCAAGTCCCCTTGACTCCACTTTCCATGGGGACCTCGCAGCAACTGCCTCTTCTCTCGAGCTACCACACATTAGTCTACGACCCTTCCGACACTACTCACGTGAGTTTTAGATTGAAAGCAATTTTTTTGGGGACATCTTGATGCTCGTTTACTCACTCCCTTTCTTTTGTAGGTCGTGCATGAGGAGATGGATAGAATGGCCCGGCATTCCTTTACGTTGAGAGACATGATGCTTTCACAAGATGGGATCACCCGGGTATGTTGCTTTTCTCGACCTGTCATATGTGATGCATGAAATGTCATGTTTTTATGTACATGAATATGATTTCATGGTATGTTTTATGATTGTAAGATATGGCGGCGTGGAGCGATGAGTTCGAGCAGCGCTACCTGGAGCTCGACAGTCGTTTCTAATCATTGGATATTAGCCATTAGGGTCTAGATGCTCGTTATCATGGCCTTGAGGTTAGCCATCAGGAGTTGAGAGTCCATTATCAGGGTTTGGAGGCTCATCACCAGAGTTTGAAGGCTAGTCACTAGAGTTTAGAGGCTCGCCATCAGAGCTTAGAGGCCTAGTATCAGGATTTGTTGCGATAAAATACCACGGTAGAGCAGGGTCGAGCAGATGCGTAGGCTTCCACCTCGGGCTTACCCTAGTCTCTTACTTTTGATCATGATTCCCTGCTTAGTGACCCATACGATAGGCTGCTCCTCACTCCAGATTGGGACACCGGTTTTCTTCATGCTCCCCAGCCTCCTCCTTTGTTCGGTTCAGTAGATGGCGCTTCCAAGAGACTAGATCCTGAGGATTTTGAGATATCCACCATAATGCCCCAAGATCTAGTGGGTGGAGATAACATGTAGGTGGTGCATGCTTAGGAGTTCCATTTTAGCATTTATTTTTCCTCCTTTTCGAATCGGACTTTTTTAGATAGCTTTGTCTTGTAGAATCTCTAAAAACTTTGAATTTATGAAAGAAAAGAGGATTTTGGTCGTTGCGTGCTAGGTCCTCACGTATAGTGTTTTATTTTGTGAATATACTTGTAATAAGTGTATAATTACACTTATTATAATTATTGTTTTATACAATAAACACTGTAATTTTAGTCATTTTTATACTTCATATAAAAGATTTCACATGGTATGTAGTTGTTTTTTATGCAAATGCAGATACTAGGTAAATCTTGGGAGTAAAATGAGCTAAAATGGAATTCTATGGAGTGAAAAAGGTGCAAAAAGATGTGTGGAACTTAAAGATTTGGCTTAGAATCGAAGCTATCAAAGATCGGTGAAGTTACAAGGAGATTTTTGTAGAAAACTCAATTCACGGTCACGATAATACTTCGCGGTCGTGACCTGTTCACTTCAGAAACAGAAATCTACCAATCAAAGGTTCACGGTCACGAATCACATATTGCGATTGCGACATGGACGGTTTTTTGGTTCTATATTCTTAACTAATAACCAACAGATAAGCATGACCAACCGCCATCAACTACCAATGAACAAATGCCTATCAGAAGTCAACCAATCATAAAAAGGTGCCTATCCATTGTGGATTACATCAAAGGTTTTCAACCAATCACAATGAAGAGATGCAATCTTTCACCAATGGACACAACCCTTCGTTTGGATAGACGCAACCCTTTAAACTCTATAAATAGGGCTCCAATTCTTCAACAATTTTGTGCATCAGCAGTGCAACACCAGAGTGCAAAGGTGGCATTAGAATTAGAAAAAGTGAGAGATATAGTTTGTGTGTAGTTAGAATCGCTACGTTCCAAAGTGTTAGCGAGAAAATGTTTAAGTGATTCGAATCCTTATTTCGATCACTAGATTTCTCTATGTTTAAGAGATACAGTACTTACAAATCACATATCAATAAAAGTTTTCATTCTTCAATATTCATTTGTTCGATATTCGCAAAGAATAGCATCCTAGCGGAGGTTCTGTATGAGTCGAGATCGAATTCAAAGCAATCGCAGGAATTGCGGGAATTGATGACTCCCATTAAAGAGTGGATACGGTTTCATCAACTTTAGCTTTCACTTGCATACCTTACAACTTTGCTTTCTACTTATACTTTCTATTTTGAAGTTTACGATATGTCTATGTGTCATATTACGTATTTCAGGCTAAGTCTTTTATGTTAATCAAGTTATATTTGTTGGAGTTAATTTTAAGAGTAGTTTTGGGGTTAGTGATATCGTGTATAATTACTGGATCTGTGATATAACGCTGTTTAGTGAGCCAACATTTTTGGAATGGTAACTTGCTAAATGTGGTTGTGTGAGAGCGACCCGTACTAAGCATAGTATTGATGTTGTCCAGGTTTTCATAATTGTCTTAATTCGTTTGCACTAGACTTAGAAAAGTCATTTCATATGTTACTCTACGGTGAATCATTGAACATCTGAGTGTTTTGAACCGAGTCTGTTAGATAATCTAGAGAATCGAAACATCTTTGTTAAACTTGCATGTTTTCTCTGCTATACTTGTTCGTAATGAAAAATCTCTATGCCTAGAGTTTCTAATCTTCCACATCTATATTTTCTCAACT
>CATIWQ010064666.1:0-12167 GCA_949673415.1 Euphorbia schlechtendalii | reverse complement strand
TACATTATTACCAATTTCTTCAGGTTGATAAATGAACAAAAAAGAGAATGAGAATTCAAACCTATACAATCTGATCTGGAAATTTCATATGCGATTAGCATCAAATACGAGTCACAAAGCATAGAATCAACAACAACGGTTATGGCAGCTTCCATAGCTTTGTCGTCGACTGTTTGTCAGAGAGACGATTCATAGTCGCCAAGCATAAAATCAGCACCAGCTTTGTCTTCGACAATGTCTAGGAGAATATTGACAATTCTCTACAAGATCCAGGAAGATCAGAGAAGAGAGGAAAGGAAAGGCATTTTGAATTTAATGACAAAAATTTTGGAAAATCACACGAAATCACCACAATCAGAGGAAATCATAGCAGTATTGAATTTGTAAAGTTTGTGGAATTTATGTTTCAGTTTCACGTAAGAAGAAAAAAGGGAAATAAGAAAATAGCTTTCAGAAAAACACAGATGACGGATTGCAAAATTATTTAGTCTTTTTTTGTAAAGGCATAAAATCCCCTAAATTTCACCTAAACTTTTATCAAATTACAAAAAAATCTTCCTCAAGTTTCAATTTTACATCATTATGTAAAAATTGTTTCAAATTTTCTTTTTTTTAACAGATATGTTAAAACAGTTTAGGTGAACATAATAGATGTGTTAAACCAGGTATATAACAGGTATATTACGTGTATATAATAGATTTATATAGCAGACATATAACAGAAATACAACTCATTTACATATAATAGATATATAACAGGTATATATACCGAACATAAAAATGTAAAATCAATACATAAGAACGTAAAAATGTAAAATTAGAACATAAAAAATATAAAATAAATAAAATAAATTCTTAAGAATATATTTTTGTAAATAGTAAATCAAAATAAGAATAAAATCGACAATTTCCCTTTAAATTATAATAATAAGAAAAATATTTTGATACAAAAACATATAATAAGAAAAACAAAAATGTCAAATACACGTGTGTAAATCCATTATAACTAACAATTTTTTTTCTAAAGAGAGTTTAATTGTTTCTCAATACAATACTGTAGCTTTTACCCCGCAGAAAATGTCCTCATCCTAAACCGTTTTAAATTTCATTTGAGCAGGTCACTACTGCCTCCCATAAAAATTAGTGAAAATAAAAAATGCTGCTATTTGTATTCTTATTGATAAAATTTTGTTGACGACTTGCATAGTGTTTAAACCAATGATTTTTTGCCTTCTAACAATAGCCCATCCTTGAATCTCAACTTCGAGAAGGACGCTTCCGTCCAGGTTTTGTTTCATTCATGTACTTTTTATTTTGTTGTCACAATAATTTATTTACATATGTTCTTTGTCTTATGCATTACATCATCCAAATACTCGTTGTTTTTGCATATTATGTAAATACAAATGTTAATAATTCGTTTAACATCTTCAAACAGCATTGAAATCAAGCTTACGAATATTGCATACATTTGCCTAAACATGAATTTTTCACTATCAAATATTTCCATCGACTCGCAGTTCAAAACAAACACTCAACCTAACCAAAACCAGTTCAGCATTTTAGGTACTAAAATTATGGACTATTTTTAAGGAAATCACCTCAAAAATTACCTCATCCCCAGAAGGAACAAGGAAACCTTGCAAATACAAATATTATAAAAAAAAAAAAAAAAAAGCAAAATTCCGGAATCAAATAACTTGGGTTGGGGACTCGATAATAGAAATTGAAACACTGCTTCATAAATCAAGCTCAATTGAAATCGGGCTTGTCTGGATATGTGCAGCCCGACCTCTGTATAATAACATTAGCAGCGTAGGTGCCAGCTCTTACACACTCTTCAATTGGCTTTTCCTTCACCAATTGCGCCAAGAATCCTCCAACAAATGCATCCCCTGTCCAAAGATAGAACGGTGTTTTATAAAGCGCCGAAGAACAAACCAGGTAGGTGCACTCACAGCATCATAATTATGATGCCATCAATACGAACAGATTGCAGAGCCAAATTGGTTTGGTCCATTAACTCAAATTAGTCCGAAATCATATGCATAAGCTTCAGAATGTTGACATGTGTAAGTTCTGAAACTAGTTTACCCAAAAAAAGGCCAAATGCATCAAGACCCCCTTCAACTTGGCAACTTATGCCTGATGCCATCATAAACTTTCAAAAGTTCCACTTAACCCCTTGAACTTGGCAAAAGGGGCACTAGTTGGCCCCCACAACACCAAGTGTCGACTTCTGGTTGGAGGGTGAAAAATAAAAAATATGACATTTGAAAAGTTAAACCAACCATGATTTGACACGTGGAGTTGAAGGGGAAAACTGGTGCACTTTTGCCAAGTTTGGCGGGTTAAGCGGAAATTCTGAAAGTTTAGGGTGACATCATGTAAAAGTTTCAAAATTCGGGGGGGTCTTGATGTATTTAGCCCAACGAAAAAATGTGAGTTGTAAAATAAACTTAAATTAAAGGTGAACCAATCTAATCCTCCATCCAATGGATGTATTCATAATAGTTATCACAGTTTCTGAACTGAAGACTAAATAAATGAAGGAACAATGAGAGGATTTACCTGCTCCATTGGTATCAACCAGCTTCTCCTTTGGCAAAAGGACTACAGGGAATAATTTCGCCTTCCCATCTTCAGCAACCACAACAGGATCCGCACCTTGAGTAATAACAGTAATTCTTTTATATGTCCCTGATGCCTTAGGCCACTGAGATATCTTTACAGCAATCTCCTCTACATTTTCAGTCTGAGAAACAGAAAAATCAAGCGGAATTAATTTCATGGACAATGCAATTATTTTCTTTTAATGAAAAAATTAAAGTAAACATTACCTCCCATCCATGGACTTTCGCAAATGTTCTGGCTTCGGTCTCATTTCCAAATACATAGTCCATATAACTGCATAGAAAGGGTGCATAAGTGATAAGTCTTGAACTACCAAACGAACCATGATCAAAGAAGTAGCCAGAAAGCTTACGGTAGAACTTTCACTTGGACATCCTTGAAGAACTCGCAGATAAATGGAGCAGAGAGATTCATTGTGAAAACCTGCAAAAGAGAGCATAAAACTTCTGACCCTGCAATATGTAAACAAATAAAAGGAGAAAAATCCACCACCTTGTTATTTGCAGCTGCATGTTCGGCAACAAGCTGAATTGTGTCTGGTGATACAGTAAGGAAAAACCCAGCGATGTAGAAATATTTTGCTTTCTCAACTGTTGAATAAGAGTTATATACAGGTTAGACCAGCAAGTTCATACCAAATACTACATAGAAAACTGAAATTAGACAAAACAAACCTAATGCCCAATTTTCTGGTCTCTTCAAATGCTCAGACTTGTAGCAATTAGCAGCAGATAAATTTGCAATAAGGGATCTGTAAAAAGAACCAATTTTTATTCCAGCAAATTTTTGCAAAATAAATCAGGCAATGATATTGTTTGATCTAACGTATAGATCCTCCTCTTTGCACATTTTCACAATGCAACATGGGTCATCATTAGTTTTGGATGCCCTGAATTTCAGGACTAAAAAACTTCTAATTACACTAGCACACCGAGATGCCAAAGCAATTTAAGTGCGTTCACATGGTGACAATTCATGATCAAAATCGAAAGGTGCATTTAATTTCCAGCAATGGAAAACCATCAATATGAACCTTCTACTCTTCTATTTTTGACAGGACAAACAAACCCCCATAAACTGTATTATTGCTTCTTAAGTTGATAAACCCAACAACAAGCTGGCGGTCACACATGAAGCATGAAAAAAGTAAATACATTTACGTCACATGCACCACATGAATCAACTTTGCCCTGCAAAGCACCATAACAACTTTCAAACTCAACGTGACTTCTAAATTTATGCAAATTTATCATATATCAATCAACTCTTAAGTTTAATATTTTTTTAATCAATTATGTCTAGGTAGTATGTTCAAAAGTAAAATTACAATGTTAAAAAATCATTTTAAAAAAAGTTTAAAATTGTGAAGAACTTGAAGAAACATGGATATACCAACTAAATATAATAGACAAAACAAGAGATAAAAGAAGTATGACTATACGAGACATTTAATTGTTAATCCTATATAAAGCAAACAAGTCAACACTGACCTCTCACCACCAACAACACAAACAGCGCATGTCCCAGTTGGAGCACTCTCATCCTCGTAATAATGAACCTAAAAAACGCATTCTATATAAATATCTTTATAAGATAGACAGTCCTAAAAACTTATAGAATAAAAGATAGTTATTACATTAACACCAGCTTGCCTACAGTTCTTTTTCATCTCTTCCCCAAATTTATCTTTTCCAATGCAGCCAATATAGCTTGTCGCACCAGGAATTTGAAGCATCCACTGCATGAACAAAAGTTTGGAGAGACACAAAACAATAGGCCACATTTTAAATAAGCATATCCATGACATTTATCCTGCCATGTGAAAACAGAAGCATACCTGAGCAACTTTGATTGAATTTTGAGTCGCACCTGTTCACAGAATGACAAAGTATATTGATTAGCTTGCTAATATAAATAGCTCTTGTTGTACAGTAACCAAACATAATAAACTTCAAGACCATTGTTATCAAATTTCACCTCCAGCAATATATTCTACATTGCTTTTGTTGGCCATCTCTTCATACCTTCAAAATGGAATTGCTTAAGCATCAATAAAAACTTTCATGGCATTTCCCAGTAATGGAATTAAATCGGTACGTTTAATAAAGTAATTACTCTGGTGACATATTCAATAATAATAATCTAACAAAGCAAAGTAGTTCATTCAGGATTACTCACATTGGCAAGTGCTTTTCTTCAGCAAGGATAGCATTGTTAAGCTTGACATCATATCTATTAAGAGAATCAAGTTCGACAGTTACAAAAACAAATTTCAGAAACACAAGCAATAACAAGAAAAGTGCATGGATCAAAACTAAAGCAATTAATATAATCACTAAGGTTGCAAATGAAGCAAGCTAAATGATTCGGAATATCAACTCCTTCCAACTCGTCTCTATATTACATGATAGTAAATTTCAAGCATCACATAGAAGCTTATTTCATAAATGAGCCAAAACTGAGAAAATGCCAAGAAAGCTTTTTTAAGACTCCCGAGCAAGTAAGTTTTTTGTATCATGTTAAGACCTAAATAAATTTATTAATTGATATCTTTTAGGCATTAGCACTATAAATCAAAGCAAGTATTGTAAACCTTTAACTGTAATTATGCCCAGTTTAGCATATTTAACGAAATCCAACTGAAATATACAGATTTAGCTATCTGCAGGCTCGTGAGCTAAATTTAGATCAGATGCATCCAGCTTAAATCGAGCCTTAATTTTGGCTTCATATATTAAACAACAACTGATCGAAGCCAAGCTTCACCACCCACATTTGCGACCTATTACATCATTCTTCAAAGAACATATTAATACAGATCTAACAAAGAATGAGCAGCTGCTGCAAATTCATTTACACTTAGAATTTTAGATTCGTATTATTTTCAATATAAATCAACAGATCTGAAATTGAAACCAAAGAATAAATCTCATAACAGAGGAAGCAGAAATGAATACAGATCTGGAATTGTAAAGGAAAATGAAAGATGAAAACTCACTTTTGGAGAAAATCTTCGTCAACAACGGCAGAGATGTCGAGAAGAGGATTGCCCATGCCAAGGAGAATACCTTCGTACGCCATTAGATCAGGAAGAAGCGATGTAAAGTACAATGAAACGGTGATAGATACTGGGATATTGTTGCAGATCTCGAAGTGTGGGACGGCCTTGGTTTTATAGAAAGAGTAGGTGGGATTATTGGTAAGTGTCGGTGTCAGGCACCTACCGCCCATGCGACGTCGTATATGTAAATTTCGCGGTTTAAGCATGGGAAATTGCTAATTTTGCAGGGTTTTGCAACCAATATATTTCATTTTTCATTTCCTAAATCAAATTTATTTTAAAATAATAATACTTTATTATTAAATTAATAAAAATAATAATAAAATAAAAGTTAAAAATAATTAAAAAAAAAAGTAAAAAGTATTATTATTTTATTCGATTACCAAAAAAGTAATAATATTTTTTTTCAATCCCCGAAAATGAGGAATGAATTATCCCCATATTTGGAGAATCCAATTTTAGGGATATATTATATGAAAAATTGTTGGACTTAACCATTCTTTATATTCATTCCCCATTTTGGGATTTCTCAAAATGGGGAACAATGGTAGTTGCTCTAACCATTTTCCCTATTTTTAATTCCCCAAACTCCATTTTGCAAGATCTATAGTATTTTTACTCCAATCATTTTCCCAATTTTACGTTTCCCATTTCAGATTCCAATAAAAAAATATTACTTTATCATTATTATGTCAATTTCTTTACATCAAACTCAATAATAAAAAAAGTATTTAACAAATTAAAATAAAAGAAAATTAAAAATATATCTTAATATAATAATCATTCCTCATTTTGGGATTCTCCATATATGGGAACCCATTTTGGGGATATACCATATGAGTAATGATTGGACTTAACCATTCCTCATATTCATTCCCCATTTTGGAGAATGGAACCATTGAACTTGCTCTTACTCATTTATGTTTTTTTCTTCCTTCTCCATTTGTGATCTTTTTAAATTTGGCAATATCATTGAATACGCTCCTCAACCCTCTATTCCTTCCTTGTCATTGTGTGTGATGATGTGTATTTTCTTAAAAAAATTTCATTTTATTTTGTCATTATTTTTCAGACCGTTCATTTTTTGACATATCATTTAGAGTATTTTGTTCGACTCACTTTTATCTTCAAAACATCATTCATTGTGATATAGTTTTTTGAAAACATTTTTTTACTATTTGATATTTGATAGGAACTTGGTAGAAATCTTATATTACATGTTTAAATTTATGTTTTAATTCAATAGAATCTGGTAGGAATCTGGTATATTTATAAAATATAGTAGAAAATAGATACTAACATAAATTTGGTGGATTGAACAAACTTTGAATGAGATATCAGGTTCCTACATTTAGTTGAAAAAAGTTATTGAATGTATCTGGTATGTATTTGGTAAGATGTTGGTATATATATGAAATGTAATTGTAAGAGGTACAAACATAAATTTGTGGAATTGAACACACTTTTAGTGAAACATAAGGTTCCTACTAGGTATCAAATAGTTAACAAAAAGTTTTTAATGGTTGTATTTTTATTAAAAAAATAGTAAAAGTTATGTACAAATATGAAGATATTTGGTAGAATGCTAGTATATTTATGAAACCAATTTACCATTTTCAAACCAATTTTTCTCCATTTTTTTCTCAAAAATCCTCAGATATTCTCGGACCTAAAACGAATTTAGATTCCAATTCTGATTTCTTTTAGGATAAATAAACATTTATTTTCCATAGAAAACCACAACTAAAAATGAACAAGGAACGCTCTCGGGAATCAAGCGGATTTGTCGACGTAGATTCACTACAAAGGGTAAGCCTCTGAGTTCCTAGAGTTACTTCTTCCCGTAATTTCTTTATTTTATTTTTCTCGTGGACCTAGAAATTATTTATTTTAATCAAATTTTTTAATTTATTTTATTGTATTTATTTATTATATTATGTAAACTTTCTTCCTCCTTCTCTTTCTTTTCAATTTATTCAATTGTGGAGTTTCTCCAATACATGTTAGAATACCACCACGAAGGAAATTAAAATTGTTCCCAGATATCAGACCTCACATTATTGCCACGCGGTCATTTTCATTAATTAAAATAAGCAACATATTTGTTAATAAAATGAATTGTTTTATTCTAAAATAAGAATTTTTAACCGCCGATATTTTAATTACACCACACGGGCCTTCTCAAAATTAAATTGAGCATACGTGCAAATGTTGTGCTATACTTTGTGCTAACCTTCGTGGATGCAGGTAGATTAGGTTAGATGCATGTATAGGATATTATTTTCCTTCGGGTATTGCAAATATTTTAAGGAAATGTAATTAATAGATTAGGTGGGAGGTTGCATCCCCCGAGGTTATGTAAATTAATCTTTACTTTTTCGAACTTATTTATCGCTTTATGTATGGATTTATCGCTTTCCAAATATGTGTAAATCATGCATTATAAACTCGAAAACGACGTAAGTACAAATATGCACAATTAAGAAATACGGTTTTCTATAGATGTAATATAATGTGATCCAATAAGAAGTAAGCAATTTATCCCGAACCCGAATATCTGTGTCTTAGTGGACCGTCCCCCGGACCTTAAGCCTCATAGGACTCTAATTCCTGGAAGAGCTAATCCCGGTGGCAACTCTACACTAAGAGACGACGGATTTAGATTTGACCAATCTAAAAATGTTTTCACCTTTTCTTTCAAACCTTTCGGGCCCACAACCCGGTAATTATTATTTTCAACAAAAACACCCTTGTGGATCACGCCTCTCATTCATACGCTCTCGGCCCATCGCTCTCTATGTTGTCCGCTCACATTGGCGACTCCGCTGAGGATTTTTCTTAAACTTTTTTTTCGAAGGTATTAGATTGTGGATGAGTGCCTAATATTTTTTATCACATTGTTCCATATTTTCTTAATTATGACATATTCATAAATTCGCATTGCAATATAGGGGATTAGCCCGTAAGTCTAAGTTACCCTATTACCGCAAAGCTTTCTCTTGTACTCATCTGCCCCCCTGAGAAAAGTTAGTACTTGAGCGGGTGGAGCACTTGTATCCATATTGCATGCACCTCCCTCGTCAGAACCTATTTGGGGAGAGACTTGTAGTGTATTTTAGTGCAACAAGAACCTTCTACATCAACAACCCATTTACAAACCTCATGTAAATAAACCACAGACATTTTCCTTAGGGTGTTACCCAACAAAAGACCATGCATTATATTTTTCTTGTAGATGTGCTCCTTAGTATCCCCGTGGTACTAAGATGAACCAAACTTAGGATAGAGACTAGCCAAAAATCCTACACGCGGGAGTTGTATGGTTGGAAGATTGAACATTGCATGCTATGTGCTACATGTTTACTACTTTCAATTTATCACTGAACAAATGTCATGCTAACCACGAATATTAGTGCAGACATGTGAACATACATACTCATAATGTTAAAACGATGTAACATACCATCTTATCATCATCATGATACCATATCAATGTCACATACACTTAGGATTAGATGGCACTCGATATCATGTCACCCTAGGACAACATGAACCAATTAGAGTCATAAAACATCATTTACCCCCTTTCAAGCTAGATGTTCACTTAGCATCCGACTGTTAGCCCATACAAGGTGAATATACCATCGATTTTGCGAGATATCCACTCGTTGTCCAACCCTTAGCCCATATAGGGTGAATATACCTTATACCCAATTCTTTACACGATGACAACTTGACATTCGACATTTAGCCCACACAAGGCAATAACATATCCCACATATTACCTATGTGATGTCTACTCAACATCCAACTCATAGCCCACATAGGGCAATCACACATACCACATAACCCAAACAGGGCAAATACCTATCCAAACCATTTTCCCCATATCACGTGATGTCCCTACTGACATCCGAACCTAAGCCCACATGGGGTGAACTTATTTCATAAATTTTACCTTACCAAGGGTATACGCTTAATACCCGAACCACCCGCCCACACGGGGCAATGATTCATGCATCACCACATACCCTTAAATAGTGATGACCACACCGGCATCCAAAACTCTACCCTAATTTGGTAAAATAACCAGATCATTCATATACGATAGTTATTTTCATTTCATCAAGGTATCTCGCACTACTTACCTGAAATTAAGTGAACCTTTTCATGAGATCTAGTCATAGTACGAAATCTCAAACTATTGACCTATTACCATATGGTTAACTCGGTCACCTCATTTATACCATTCACATTACGATGTCACACGGACATAGTACAGATCTCAAATCCAACCTCGGAGGTTGGATCTTCATTTTCACCTATTTTCATTTTATCTAATGGCTAACCTATTTGTTTCAAATGGATTGACACTCACATTATCTACCTCACATCATGACATGTTAACCCCTTGTGAATGTAGCCATATCATTAACATCTCACGCACTTTTTTCACATCATGAATCTCATTACATATCTTACATGCACAATCTAATCTTCTAGCTTGGGAGAGGCTTGCTCACCGCTTAGTCTGCATTTCTCCGATCATGGCCAATCTGGAAGGGGTTCCGCACACTGACTCAAGTGAGGACTCGAGTTTGGATTCAGACTCAGTTCAATGTGCATCTTTCAATTTTGATAGTATAGTCGATCCACGAGATGGAATTGCGGGGGAGGGTGATAAGTGTATAATTACACTTATTATCTTGACATTTTTACTTATAAAACGATATGGTTTAGAGTCATTTTATACTTCATATAAAAGATTTCACGTGGCATGTATTTGTTTTTTATGCAAGTGCATAAACTAGGTGAATCTTGGGAGTGAAATGATCAAAGATGGAATTTTATGCAAAAGAGTGAAAAATGTACAAAAAGATGCGTGGAATGCAAGGAATTGGCTTAGGATCGAAGTTGTCAAAGATTGGCAAAGTTAGAAGAACCATGAAGAAAAGCACATGTCACAATCATGATTTCTGTTCGCAATTGGCCAAATCACACTCGCAACTACCTATCGCAATCACGACTTATCATTCTTCACAAGCAGTCAGTAACCAACTCACATTCACGATCGTGACATATAAGTCACACTCGTGAATCGATACGGGTTTAACTAACTCTTCTCAACTTCCAATCGTCGGATAAGAACGATCAATCGCCATCAACTGCCACCCACTATCAGATGAAATGACACCTTTTGGAGATAATGAAGCCAAGAAAAGGTGCCTATCCATTGAAGATAATGATGAAATCTTGCATCCAATCACATGAAGATGTTGCAACCCTTCACCAATGGATAAGACTCTTCATTTGGATAAACGCAACCCTTTGCACTCTATAAATAGGGTTCAAATCAACCATTTTCAAAAATGGTATGAATGGTAACAGTATATAGATGTTATAACATGTATGATATAGATAGAGAGTGAAAGATATAGATTTTGCTAGTTTAAAGTGTTAGAGAGAAAAATGTATAAGTGATTCGATTCTTATTTTGATCATTAGATTTCTCTACATATTCGAGCAATTGTTGTATGAGTGTAATTGCAAAGCACTTATCAATAAAAGTTTCTATTCTTCAACATTTATTTGTTTGATATTCACAAAGAATAGCATCCTAGCGGAGGTTTTGTACGAGTTGAGACCGAATTCAAAGTAGATGCAGGAATTGCGTGAATTGACGACTCCCATTAAAGAGTGGATACGGTTTGATCAACTTTAGCTTTCACTTGCATACCTTACACTTTACTTTGTTTTCTACTTATACTTTCTGATTCAAAGTTTATGATATGTCTATGTGTCATAACGAGTATTTCATCTTGCGTCATTCATATTAATAAAGTTATATGCTTTCGATTTGACTTTAAGAGTAGTTTCGGGGTTAATAAGATTGTGTATAATCACTGGATCTGTGATTTCAATGCTGTTTAGTGAGCAAACATTTTTGGAGTGGTAACTTGCTAAATTTGGCTATGTGAGAGTGACCCGTACTAAGCATAGTATTAATGTTGTCCAGGTTTTTATAAGTGTCATAATTCATTTACCCTAAATTTAAAAAAGTGATTTTATGTGTTGCTCTGTAGTGAATTATAGGATATTTGGGAGTCTAGAACCAAGTCTGTTGAAGTTTTCTAGTATATAAAACATTCTTGATTATTTTGAATATTTTAATCTACTATACTTATTCTTAGGGAATATCTATATACTTTACATCTTCTCTAATCTATTCATGCATCTATCAACTCATCAGTTTACCATTCAAAACCTTCAACTCACTATATTTTCTTTCACCCTGTAACTCTAAATGATCCTTAGAACCGAATTCCTTCCCCGTGGGATCGATATCTTTTAAAACTACATCACAACTATATACTTGCAGTTATCATCATTTTTCTATTTGATAAGCGATACTGACAACACCTGTTCATATTTAGAACTTTTATATTATCAGTAGAAAAGTGGCGAAAAGAGG